>JASCZW010005216.1:0-164953 GCA_034211315.2 Aedes japonicus
AAACAAACCAGTTTTTGCTGCTGAAAAATGGCAAAACATTGAGCGGTTGCTGTTTAACTGAGCGCTTGAGTCCAACGTTTTGTTGTTTGTTGTTTTTAATCCTTCATTCATTCATCAGCTCAAAATGATTGTGGCCAATGACGCAGAGATCAAGCCGGACGAAAACCGCCAGGATGACCGAATGGCTCCCGACTGAAAAACTTCACAATGACAAAACCAAGGACAAAAATGTTCTGGTTCGGGAGAAGGAACATTCTCCAGTAACACCAACCAAGTTTGAAGATCCCCAAGTGATAAGATCACGAGTTCATTGTCGTAAAAAAGAAGAAGAAGAAGCGGAAATTTCCCATTCAAAGCTGGTGCACCGCCTTGCAGCCGCCGAACAGAAGAAACTGGAGATCTCAAAAAGGCAAAACAAATTTCGATGATGTGGGAAGGAAACGTTTTACAAAATTAAATTACAACTTCCCGGCCCGACCGAATCCTGGAGAAGAAGGGGGGGAAAAAGGGGTATTCTATTTCTTCTGCTTTATGTGCTTTTTAAGCTCGGTCCCAGAAGTGCCACTTGCTGCCGCTGCCGGCGGTGTCTCTGAGGAACGGAAGGGTTCACGCGGAAATTCAAGAAGGAAGCTACAAAAAAGAAGAAAAGTACGGAGAAGAGTTTTCTTCACTTTTCCTAAGAATCACGGCGCTCTGATCGCTGGCGCTCTGATGGTTGGGATGCTGGGATGGAATCAGGAAGAAGTTTTATTTAATTATTTCCTAGGGGATGATTTGCCGGCAAAATCGAAATCAGATGCCAGAAATGGATTGTAATCAATCAGGAAAAATCTTGCGGGATTGATTTGAGGCCGGAGAAGAACAAAGAAAGGTTGACCCGGGGGATGTGGTTTCTCTTTGTTGGAGTTGGAATGTGACACATTTGAGGAATGAGTTTGAAGAGTTGAATTTCATTGCCGGAGAATGGAGATCCTCGGATGTGGGTGAATTGGGGATTGGTTCTCTGAAAACAGTCAGGTTTTCTTCGCCAATCAGAAACGATTTTTCCCTCTAGTTAAACGCGCAAACGATAGGTCCCATTAATTCTGCATTTTTACCGGAGGCTGTGTGGTTAACCACCTTCGTTTTACCCAAAACGAAACAGAAAGAAGAGAGCTCGCGATTTCATGCTCGCGTAAAATTTCATCAATAATTTGCGGAAAAATGGTTCCTCTTTACCCGAGCGGAACACAACTTAATTAAATTATATAGAAACTTAAATCAGAACAGCCGAAATTAACCGAGCGGTGGAAGGAGTCGGGCTGGCTGCTGGAGGAGTGGGAATGCCACAGAATGGAATGGAATGAAATTTAACACGCCACAACGTGACTCGGCACTGGGTTATCTGTTCTAAAATGCTTCCTAGGCTTCAGCCAAGAGCAGTGAATTGAGAGCGTTGAAGTGTCAGAGGTGTGGAAGCGGAGGCAGGCAGCAAATTGAATAAAATGGCAATAATCACGTGAAATAACAAATTAAAATTATACGAATGCTTGCTGCATATTTCATTCGTAATTGATGTTAATTAATTGCGTTGAGTATGTGCGTTTGTGTAGCTTGGCGCTACGACGCGCTGAGGGGATATTTTTGGACTGAATCATGGCGATAGGAGTCTTGTGTGTTATCTACTTAAAATAATTGCGCCACTTTTTTGTACGTTAGAACAAATTGCAAGACATTCTCAGAAGAAAATGATAACGGAAGCTTTGCTTGAACTTTTATAATTAAGACCATTTTCTTTCTTTTTTTCCATGCATCATCATCTACAGGGTGCGGCAGAAAATAATACGAAAATGTTCAAACTTGAGTATTGGGTTAATTCGTGTAGCTAGTGACTAATTTCTGTCGAACGTGTATTTGTTTATGTTTACTTCCAAGTGCTGCATCCAAAATTCTATTTGTTTTATTGCAAATTCGTCAAAATGTTCGCGAAAGAAGTGATCACCAATTTATTGCTCGCCCAGAAGAAGCCGAAAGAGATTGCCAAGGTGGTAGGGTGCCATTTGGCAACAGTTCACCGCATAAAAAAGTCCTAAGGATGGTCCTAAGCAGAGGAAGCCGGGAAGCAAACTTCCGCGCTTGGCACGCACGCCGAACGAGATCAAATCGGTCCGTGCAAAAATTGCTCGCAACCCGGTGCGTTCCATAAGAAAACTTGCAAGGGAAGCCAATTCGGAGAAATCCATGCGGAGAATCATCAAAGAAGACCTGATTGCTTTCCTTGTTGAAGAAGGAAAAATGATAATCCTGTTCTCCGACGAAAAGCTTTTCAGCTTTCGATTTGCTTTGACTGGTTCAATTCACCGCAGAAAATGGAGAACGTTCCGGAAAAAGTGAAATTCAAATTTCAAACCAAACATCCGGCTGGTGTCATGATGTTTGGCTTGGCGGTGTCCAACGATTTGAAAATGCCGCCTGTTTTCATTGATGCTGGAGTTAAAATCAATACCGAAGTGTGTATCGGTATTTTAAATGACCAAGTTCTTCCCTGGGTGAAGGCCAACTTCTCCGAGGACCAAAACGTTGTCCTACAGCAGGATGAAGCGCCGTGTCACACGTCCTATTGAACCCAACAATGGTTGAACGATAACATGAAGTTTTGGCCGAATAATTTGTGGCCCCCTAGCAGTCCAGATCGTAACCCGTTGGATTATTCGATTTGGGCATACGTTGAAGCACGAGCCTGCAAAACATCACACCCTAGTGTGAAAACCCTGACGTCAACCATAACACGCACATGGTAGTCAATGTCGGAGGAATATGTCCGAAAGGCATGCTCTGGCTTCCGGCGTCGGCTCGAGGAATGTTATGAATAAAAATGGAGGAACATTGAATAAATATGTTTAAAAGGACTTTATAAAGATAACTGCACTAGAAAATGTTGATATTATTACTTGGATTAGTTGAAAATGGGATTTGGAAGAAATAGAACAAATTTTCCCATTTTTTTTCTGTCGCACCCTGTACGCAGCTCGAGAAAGTAGTGTGAATTTCGGTTCAATATCATGCACATAAATGGAGCATCACGAATCATACAAATTAACACTATAAATCGTGTAAATTTATGAGCCTTTGTTTTGAATGTTGTATGCAAACGCTCGTCTACATACAAGTCCATTGCATACAAGTTGCTGCTTCGTGTGGAATGAAATAGGGTCTTACATGCTCTGAAGTTTACATCAAAATGAGAATTCAGATATTTTATCGGTGTAGGGGTTCAAAAATCTTCTAAAGACTGGCCTGTTGTGATGTGTTGATCATGCCAGTGTGTAACAAAATAGGCACTTTGTGGGGTTTACTTGTTTGCCTACCCACGCTCTACACACTACCAAAGGTCATGTACAGGAGTGGGCCCAAATAAATGACGCAGTAGTTTATTTCAGTGTGGAATTCTTCTAGCCATCGCAAGAGTCATCTGGTTGCCAGCTTATTAAAGAGCATATTAAAGAGGGACTGATTAATATGTAAACAAGCAAGTGTTCTAGATTCCGTCGACAGGACGTGCCTAAGAACGTTGGGAAGATGGAGGACGAGGGGAATAAGCGATCCAAAGAAAAAACCAGGTCGTCCTCGCAGTTTACGTACGAAACGGCTTGTAAAAGCGGTGCGTGAGCGAATTTGCCGAAATCCTTGTCGTTCTTCCTATTCTGGATATGGATGTCTCCAGGAAAACTATCAGATCAGTTCTCCAAGAGAATTTGAGATTGGTGCAGTACAAGAAAAGAAAAAAATCATGGACTTCCGGAAGCCAACAAAAAGAACAGAGTCATTCGTTGTTGCGAATTACTTCGACGGCACGGTAATTCCATGATTGTGATTTTGGATGACAGAAATTTCGTATTGCAGCAAAGTTTCAACGCTCAAAATGACAGTGGTATTCAGGATATCCCTTCTTCAATTCGTTCAGTTCAACGCTTCCAAAATCATACATCAGTCATGGTTTGGGGAGCGATTGCTGCGGAAGGTCGAATACCTCTGCTTTTCATTGATAAGATTGTAAAAATCAACTACTTAAACGAGGTCCTTCAAAAGCATTTGAAGAAGCATACTTCAACGATGTTCGGTAACCGCAAATGGGTGCTTCAACAGGGTTCTGCTCCATCTCATGGAGCAAATTTTACCCAAGCACGGTGCGCCAAGAATTTGCCAGACTTCATTCCTAGGGAATTCTGGCCAGCTTCTTCGCCAGATGCAAATCCTCTAGATTTCTTTATTTGGGGATCATGGAAGCTTACTTTCGAGATCTCAAACCAATGGGTATTGGAACATTCGAAGATATGGGATGAAATCCCGGAAAATAAGGTGTGTGCCGCTTGTAATGCCTTTCTGAAGAAACTAAGGCAATTATTAAAGCTAACGGTGATAGAATCGAAATGTTAATATTTATGTAAAATATAAGAAACAGAATTACAAAGACACAATTTGTCTTTTCGTGGGAGATACAGTCTTTGTTTCATGCGTCACTTATATGGGTCTACCCTGTAAATATCGGTGCTTTGAGACCGACACATGTGAGCGATCTTTGGAGCGTAAAAACGAGTCGGATCTCGTTTGTTTCTGGATCGGGACACTAAATTTTACATGAAATCTGGTTTACGTTTCTTAGCGTAAATCAACTTTGAATGTGTCTCAGGTTAAATTTTAAATTTCTAAGTTCCCTTGTACCCGAATTCCCCTTCCGGTACCTCCTCACAGTATTACTTCTAAGGGAAGGTGTTATGTGCTGTGCGCAGCACTTCTTACTCAGCATTTTGCTTCCTATTAATAGCTAATTACTTCCTTACATTTTCGCCCTTCGGTGATCTGACTTGGAAGTACTTGACTTCTAGCTTAATTATGCATCGTGCCATCATGCCAAGCCCATTGGCTTCAGTTAGCTGTTTAAGCTACTGTCGCCATTTAGCGACCCGTCCTGTTAGTAACATTCGTTACTTCGTTCAATTGTCGTCATTCAGCAACCCCGCAGGCAGCCAGTAGGCGGTTAATTTTGTCGCGCTCAACTTAGGTAGTCCCCGTTAGTGAATCAGCCCTACTCCGACGGTGAATTCCCCGGCGGACGAACATCTCCCAAAACCGACCGTGAGCCATTTGACCCACTTTCTACTTTTCGCGCTCTTATCGGATAGTCCTAGGCAGCGGAATAGCCCGGTAACCGATGTATTCCGGGCACGTACCGAGGTCGGTCCTGTGATTCTGAGTGGTTCAACTTCCAGTTTACAGGAGTCCCGACGACCATTTGTCGGTGCTACTTTGCAATCTACTCGATCTAACCCCTGGCGGTTGACCAAGTCTACTCCGACGGAGATTTTCCCCAATGGTGGAGGTTCTCCAGAATGACCCGTACACAATAAAAACATTGTACATTGCATATGTGAGGTCAATACTGGAATATTGTAGCGTAGTTTGGTCACCCTTTTCAGTCATACAAGAAGAACGAATAGAATCGGTACAAAAGCAGTTTTTACTATTTGCTCTTCGTAAATTAGGTTGGACAAGGTTACCTCTTCCATCTTATGAAGCACGCTGTATGCTAATCAGCATCCGATCATTAAAAGAGCGCCGTGAATTTGCATTAGTTTCATACGTAAATGATATTGTTGCGCAACGCGTTGACTCAGGAGAACTTTTAGCGAAACTTAATTTTTACATTCCGTCCCGGCAATTAAGAAATAGAAATATATTTACTACAAGCCATCATCGCACAAATTACGCCAAATTTGGGCCTCTTAATCAGATGATGGCAACGTACAATAAGCACGGAGAAAATGTTGACTTCACTATGACTAAAACAAAATTGAAGCAATACTTCAATGCAATTAGATAAACTAAACATTGAAAATATAAACCTGATATGTTAGTATTTTGAAGGCATACTATGTATTTAAGAAGTGTAACATAAAATTGTAAATATCATTGTAACAAAACGGTCTACTACTGATTGACGACAAATAAATAAAATGTCAGTCATGCAGTTCCAGTTGGACCTGTCTCTTAGTAGCGTTCCGACCAAGACTATGACATCCAACCCGGATTGTCTTTCCGGTTGCACACAAATGTCTGCATAACTCGCGCACTACTTTCAGCAAAGGAAACCAAATATAGCATATGGGAGTTTTTGATTGTAGATTGAGGCCCCTCCCCGCTCTGTGAGAGGAGAGGGGGCTCTCATACAAATGAAGCACAAGTTTCTGAATAACTCAAGAACTAATCTAGCACATGGGACAAACTTTGGCATATGGTGATTTTCGAAGGCAACAAACGTTTCGAAGGTGATTTATACCCCCTCCTTATAAATGAGGGGGGGGGGGCTCCCATACATATGACACACAAGATTCTGCATAACTCGAGAACTTATCAAGCAAATAGATCCAAATTTTTCATGTGGAGGTTTTTGCATGTATAAAATGTTTAAATGGTGGTTTGAACCTCCCATACAAATGAAACACAAATTTCTACATAACTCGAGAACTAATTGAGAAAATGGAACCAAATTTTGCATGTGGAGGTTTTCGAAGGCAAAAAATGTTTTTATTGTTGTTTTAAGACCCCTCCTACCTCTAGAAAAGAGGGCTCTCATACAAATGAAACACAAATTTCTGCATAACTCAAGAACTTATCAAGCAAATGGAACTTTATTGGCAGGTGGAGGTTTTTGAAGGCGAGAAAAGTTTCTATGGTGAATTGAAACCAATTCGCCCTTCGGGACGGGGGCCTCCCATACAAATGAATCACAATTTTCTGTTAACCCGAAAACTAACGAAGTAAATGGAACCAAATGTGGCATGTGGAAACTTTTGAAGGCGAAAAAGTTTTTTAAGGTGGTTTGAGACCCCTCGTATCTTTGGAAGGTAGGGCTTTCATGCAAATGAAACCCAGATTTCTGTATAACTCAAGAACTAAACAAGAAAATGGAACCAAATTTGACAGGTAGAGGTTTTTGAAGGTAAAAAATGTTTGTTAGGTGACTTGAAACGCCTCTCTTTACTGAAAGAGGAGACGCTTTCATACAAATGAAACACAAATCTCTGTAACTCGAGAACTAGTGAAGCAAATGGAATCAAATTTCGAATGTGAGATTTCCGAAGGAAAACAATTTTTGTATGGTGATTTGGCATTCCTCGCGTCTCTGGAAGGGGGGAAGGTTCCCTACAAATGAAACACAAATTTCTGCATTACTCAATGGAGCTTAATTTGGCAGGTGGAGGTTTTTGAAGGCGAAAAATGTTTCTATGGTGAATTGGTACCCTTTCGCCCTCGGGACGGGGGGCTCCCATACAAATGGATCACAACTTTCTGCATAACCCGGAAACTAATGAAGTAAATGGAAACAAATTCGGCAGGTGGAAACTTTTAAAGGCGAAACATGTTTTTATGGTGGTTTGAGATCCTTCGTATCTCTGAAACAAGGAGCTCTCATAGAAATAAAACACAAATTTCAGGGTAACTCAAGAACTTATCAAGCAAATGGAAGCAAATTTGGCATGTGGCGGTTTTCAAAGGCAATAAGCGTTTTAAGGGTGACTTGAACCCCCCCCCACCCTCTTATAAAGGGGGGAGGCACACATAAAAATGAAACACAAATTTCTGCATAACTCGAGAACAAGTCAGGCAAATGGAATCAAATTTTGCATGTGAGATTTTCGAAGGAAAGAAGTGGTTGTATGCTGATTTGAGATTCTTCCGCCCTCTTAAAAGGGAAGAGGCTCCCATACAAATGAAACACAAATTTCTAAATAACACAAGAACTAATTGAGCAAATGAAACCAAATTTGGCATACGGAGGTTTTTGAAGGCGAAAAATGCTTTTATGGTGGTTTAAGATCCCTCCTACCTCTAAAAAGAAGGGCTCTTATACAAATGAAACACACATTTCTGCAGAACTCAAAAACCAATCAAGCAAATGGAACGTCATTTGGAAGGGGTGGTTTTTGAAGGCGAGAAATGTTTCTATGGTTAATTGACACCCTCTCGCCCTCAGGACGGCGGGGGGGGGGGGAGGGGGAGCTCCCATACAAATGAATCACAATATTCTGCATAACCCGGAAACTAATGAAGTAAATGGAACCAAATTCGGCATGTCGAAACTTTTGAAGGCGAGAGATGTTTTTATAGTGGATTGAGACCCCTCGTATTTCTGGAAGGAAACCCAAATTTCTGCATAACTCCAGAACTATACAAGCAAATGGATCCAAATGTGGCAGGTGGAGGTTTTTGAAGGTAAACAATGTTTATAAGTGGACTTGAAGCCCCTCCCTTTTCTTAAAGGGGGAGGGCGCTTTCCAACAAATGAAACACAAATTTCTGGCATGTTCTGATAGAAGTTTGAACCCCTTAGTAGTCCAGAAAAAAACTCATGCCCAAAACAGCAACTATATATGTGTCAGTTCTATTAAATTTTCATTCATTGAGTTGCGTACATAGCAACGCTAGTTCAGCTAGTTTCTTATAATTCTGTCAGACCAGCAGAATGTCTGAAACAGAGCTGCTCAAGACAATGTAGTCTAACTTGTAGAGTTCCATGCTGTATCGCGAAGAAATTAAACAGGCCGACGGCAACGGCCTCGAATGAAATACTCCTTGAGTTTAGCCTGTTTTGGCTTTTCAAGGCGAAACCTACCAGATAAACCTTTATCCTAAGAAATGGTCCGGTGATAGCGTTTGCATGTTTTTTTTTTATTCAATGCAAAAGACATTAAAGACATTGCATCCTACGTTAGTCAACCCTTTTGGGCAAAATTTCTGATTGCTGCTCAACAGCTTGACAAGGATTTGAAGGTGAGCATCATTCTCATTGTCTTCAGGATTCATTTCCAGTACTGGTCATGGTATGCTGATAAATGACCGAATTATCGTCATAGAGAACGCAGTTCAACAAGATGCCATTTCTGTTTAGAAGCCCGGACACTAGGGAAAAGATTACCGGCAGTGGATCGAGTATCAAAAAGTGGATGAATGAATTATTATTATTATTATTATTAATACAAATTTCTATCTGACAGCAACTAGCGAAGGTTCACCTTTTTCTTAATATGATAAAGGTTGTACTCGAAAAAATTGCAATACTCTCATTTGCATGTGTAAAAATTGATGTACTTTCGGGTAAAACTAGTTCGGAGTGTAATGTTTACATGTCCAAAATTTCGTCACAATCTGTCCATGCTAGAAGTTAGAAGTACCTCGACAAAAAATTATGGGTGCGGTCGTGGAAAATTCAGGAAGGCCCCACAGGTGGATCGTGAAACATTTGGAAATCGACAATTCAACCGTGTCCCGTGTGATAAAATGGTTCAAGGAGACCCAGATGACCCAGCGGTGAGCTGTCAGCGAAAGAAAAGCGAAGATAACCGACCCTGTGAAAGCAAGGAAGGTGAGGGATTACTTCAAGCCCAATCCGAACCATCCGATTCGGCAAATGACCAAGAAGGTCAATTCTTCTATCTGGATCATTAAGCAGACAGTGAAGCGGGTCGGACTTCATGTCATCAAGGTAAGGAAGGCGCTTAACCGAACCGATAATTAGAATGCGGTGGCAAAATCCCACACTAGGAAGCTGTACCGCGAGGAGGTGGTGCAGCCTAAATGCATCGTTACGGATGACGAAACGTACGTTAAAGCGGACGCCATCGCAGATCCCCGGCCTGGAGTTTTTTGTCGGCAAATACCGCCTGGATGTTCCGGAGGAGTTCCGAAAGAAGAAGATCCACAAATTTACCAAGAAGTTCTTGGTGTGGCAGTCGATTTGTGGGTGCGCACATACGCGGCAAATAAATAAAGAAGAATGCTTCTGAAGGCGTTCTGTCCTTCCTCCGGTCCCACGAAGTGATACTCTGTTTAACTGGATCTGCCATAGCGCGATTCCGGTTAGGAGTGATACAAAGCCAACGATGTTGTTTTTGTGCTGAAGGAGGCAAATTCGCCAGAATTTCGTGCAATAGAAAAAATTCTGGGCAATTATGAACGACAATGATTTGAAGAAAGAGTGGATGAAAGTGTGTACGAAAGATGGCACCAGTGATGCACTGGCTTCAAACATATTCGATTTTCAAATGAAGTTTTAGTCATCATTATTACCTATTGCATTTTTTTCGAGTACAATCTTTAAAACTCCTATTACTGACGAATTTGTGCAAACTAGTTAATGTTATTCTATGATATGCAGTTCATGTCTTGTCATCATTATACTCCAATGCTATTGCAAATCAAATGCAAATGTGTAGATGCAGCCATTCGAGAAGAACAAACACGTTTGCTGCTTCTTGAAGAAAATTTAATTGAAATTTCAATTTCCCTCTTTTTTTAATGAAATATCTTCATCATATCGTCCGAGCAGTAAAAGCCAATACAACTTCCAAAGCATCGAAAAAAGAAACATAAACACACAGTTTGGTTCAACGAGCAACAGCACTCGCCCAAAATTGAAATTATTTAACTAGAAAACGGAAAACTTTGCAAACGAAAACAATGAGCTTCGCACACCCTCGGAAGGCCATTCCTGCTCTCCCGATTACCATGAACCAACCTCCAAGGTTAGCAGGATAAAAAATGGATTTCAATTTATGCGATGAAAGAAAAATGAACTCTGCCTGTCGGAATCGGTGGTTCGTTCGTTTCCAACGGACAAAAAGAAAATTAAATAAAACTTTATACTAATTTAGCTTCTTTTTAAGTTATCACGAACGCCCTTGGCGAGTCAGTTTACATTGCGCGAAGAATGAAGCAAATGGAACGAAACACTTTGTGCAGTTTAAGGTCGTTCCTTTTGCGATATTTCGTGTCGGGAACATGCCTGATGCCTGCAAGCTAATTGCCTCTACGGAACACGGTTGGCCATTGGGTCTTGATAATGAAACTCGGGAATCTTCCCAATATTCCCATTGGCCATTAAGGATCGGATCACGCGAAAGCATGCGATTCCGATAGGCATTCCTTTGTGGCATTCCATCGTTTCCATCTGCTGCTCCTGGCAGCAACGGTGACGGTGCGATGCGATGATTCAATCTTCGTAGCAACTTGCCTGTCATCATCTCGTCAACTTCATCAACAATCCGGTGCGTGCAGCCATTCCTATCCCAAGTTGGCATCAAATTATCCCTATTTGTAAATCAAATCACATTCCGTTTAATTACCTTCGTTGGCGTTCCGTTGACGTTCACACGCAGCTTCCGGCAACGGGCTACGATGACACGACCGAGTACACGTGATAGGAGACCAGATCTGAATCTCCAGGGAGGAAAGCGCAAAGAACGAAGTGGATGCTTTCCTGGCGCTTTTTGTGCTTTGTTTTACGACCTGCGTTCTTCGCGATGCGAGCCGTTTTGACAATGTAAGGTGATTCCATGGGCGTGCTGGAGATGGTGCACGGCGGTAATGACAGTCATGATTGAAATCCTTACACGCTCCTGTTTCAACGACGACAACAAAGGGAAATGGCGATGTAGAACATCCAATAGCCTTCCTTCTTAATTCGCTGATGTGCGCTTTTACGTATTCCATGTACAGCGAAGTAATTATAAAATAATGAAAATGTTTTTTGCTCTTGCTACCGAGCCGATTAGGTCGATGATAAGATGCTCCTGAAGATCTCTCCAAGTTCCTGCCACCCACCGCATGTAGTGGACTGATGATAATGAAGATAACCGGTCTGTATAGCGAAGCAAACGTGATTTTACGAGGATGACGATGATGAAAATAAGAGATGATAAGCAGGAATTCCAGCTCCGTGGACATTATGGCAGTGGAGATTCTGGTTAGAAGGGAGAACTTTTCCATTATAAGAATACCGGCTCTCACTACGCCCAATACAATGTTTCCAATCATAATATCGTTCAGCTTTGCACACCTTGATTTCCCGTCGTGTGTTGTGTATAAATTACAATTACCACATGTGTCTACAGCACGGCACGGAAGGTGGGTCCCCACTGGGTTTGTTACTGGACCACCTCTGAAACCAATTCGAATCACAATTCCAGTCAGCAAAGAGGCACAGTAGGCAAATGTTTGGTTTCTCATTTCGCGTGTAAACCAATCACTCTAAGGTTGCAAACTAGTTCACAAAAGCAACCACCAAAGCAGTAGCAAGCGGTGGCAGCTGTTTGAATTTGCGGCGGTTTTGGGCTTAGCCTACTTTTCCAAGTGGATGATTGATGATTATAATTTAAAATGCACCTTGGTGTTATTCTAGCAAAGAAACTGCGAAGCCAAACAACAAACAACTTATTACGTCGCGATAATTTTGCACCCTGCGCACAACTCCTAGATCACGAATAATTTATCTCCATTATAGAATAGAAGGGGCGGGTTGAAATCAATCAACCGAAATACTAGAGCTGGAAGGTGAAATCACTGTACATACTGGCAGAAAATGGTTTGTAAGGTGAATTTCCAAAGCAAAACACAGACACTCTCTGTTTAATATACAGGATGTTTCGATCAAAATTTGGTCGACTCAAATTTGACGTATTTCCTTTCATCGTACATTAAACAATTTTGCACACCCCTCATTTTGAAGACATGTGCCTGTAGCATCATGCCTCTATTTTGGTTTTGAGATTAGCACTTCAGTTAGTCAAAATGTCGTCGAAGAAAGAGAAGCAACGCATCAAAATTTTGCACGTGCGATGGTGAAAATTCAAACTACTCTCACGCCAAGTTGGCAAATTGTTGAATGTGGCTAAATCAACTGTTACCAACGTAATAAAAGTGTTTGGTGAACGTTTGTCGACAGCCAGGAAAGCTGGATCAGGGGGAAATCGAAAGCCGGAGGCCACAGCGACGACAAAGAGATGCCAGCTGTTTTGAGTGGAATCCCAACCTCTGTCTGAGATGTCGCAAAGAAGCTGGAGTGGCGCCTTCAACCATTGATAGAGCTTAAAAAACGAGCTGGACTGTCGACTTCCAAGAAGGTATTGACTCCAAATCTCGACGATAAACAAAACACATCGGCCAAATGCACGATCGCGCAAGTTGTACAGATGATGCTGACGAAGTTTGATTGCGTGGGACAGAGTGATGAAACTTACGTCAAGGCAGAGTTCAAACAGTTTCCTGGACAGGAATTTTTGTACGGCAACCGACGGGCAAAGGTGGCAGATATTTTCGCCATTAAACTGTCAAAGTTCGCAAGAAATATCTGGTGTGAGAAACCATCTGTACCTGTGGCTTGAAGAGCAACGTTTACATTGCGACTGGAACCATCAACCAGGCAATTAATTTAACTTAGCGAGTGCCTACAAAAACTCCTACTGCCTTTCCTGAAGCGACACAATTGTTCCGTTCTATTTTGGCCGGATGTGGCAACTTGCCATTACGGAAAAAAGTCCATGGAGTGGTATGCTGCCAACAACGTTCAAGTGGTGCATAACGACAAGAACCCTCTCAACACGCCAGAGCTAAACCCAATCGAACAATATTGGGCCATCGTCAAGCGGAACCTTAAGAAGACTCAAAAAGCTGTTGTGAGCGAGAAACAGTTCAAGGCAAACAGGCATTCTGCGACGAATAAAGTGGACTAGGAGACTTAACAAAATCTTATGGCAGGTGTTAAACGAAAGACCCGGCAATTCGCATTCGGTTAAAAGGTAGCTCAAAATGCAACGATTGGGATGCTTTTTTAACATTTTATTAACGTTCCGACATTGTTATTTGGCTCATTTCAGACGTTATACGCTCCGTTTTGGCGTTTTTTGCTTCATGTATGTCCTGTTATTATTTCTTTTTGGACTTTTCCAACGGATACTCCCAATTTCTTGGCAACCTGTCGGACTGAGTTCGATTTTTCTGATAACAGAAGCTCTAGACATTTCTTCTCCTTTTGCAGGTTGACGGCGCTATGCTTCTGGTCCTGGATCTCAACAGATAATCCACACTTTTTTCCTATCCAAATTCCAAATAGTCTTCGATGTTCTCACAATTTGAGCAATATGTCTACAAGACAGTTGGTCGTAGTACTTTTGAACAACTCTAGTCGATAGACATTTTAAGACCCTGAGCTCCAAGCCAGTTTCCATTAGCTTTGGTCCCAAAACCTTTGAAAATCGTATTTTGACCTCATGCGATTAGCATTTTATTCGCAAATCGGCTTTATAATACCTCTTGATACCTCTTGAGAACCACTATAACTGCCTCAGCTTAAATGCATATGCTCAAGACCTTCTTAGACTTATCAAACAACTTTGCAAAAGAAAGTGCGTCGATCCGACTTCACCCGAAAAAGTGATGACCGTTGAAAGGCTGCATATTTTAGTAAAAGAATAGCAGAGTACAGTAAACCCCCCGACATGCGCGGATTCCCTTGATGTTAGTCTCAAATGATATATGGGCATTAACCTTTGTTGTTTCGTTAGATAGTATCTCGTGATCCTTCGTATCTTCTGACTTCAACGTTCTTCATACGAGCTTTTGCCTACTTCTCAACTAAGTGTTCTACTTACACTTCTACAGTTATTAATTTAGAGCTTTCTATGCCAGCACCAATGCATGCATTTTTATATTGCATGGCAGGCATAATAATACTTTATGCCCAAGGAAGTCGAGAAATTATCCAACCCGAAAGATTCCTAGACCGATCAGAAATCGAACCCGCCGCCTGCAGCTTGGTAGACCATGCGCTTACCTACTACGTTATCCGACACCGGGCAAGATCTTTCCGGCGATGAGAGCTATTTCTTCAGCAGAGTTGTGATATCAAGGCCTTCAAGACTTCAGGGTAAACTTTAAAGTTCAGAATTATCTCACTAAACGGCACTAGTGTACATGTAAAATTACGTTAAAACCTTAATCTCGAGATCCTTGACATATGGCTAAAGGGTGTATTCGATCAAATGGCACACACACTTATATACTCACCAAAATGAAACTGATTATCGGATTTTTCTTGAAATTTTCAGGAACGAAGAACCACTGTAATGAGTTTTGACTTACAACATTTGTGCTTATTCAATTTTCGTCTCCCATCCCGAAATCGCCCGCAACTCATCCTTTTCACTCCTCCCATCAAATTTTAGAATACAACCGATTTTCCCAGTCTTTTTGTTGTTTTTACCCAAATTTTCTTCAACTCTAGCTCTGTTTTTATGTTTTTGGGAAGCTTGCAGAGTTCCGTTTTCATAATTGCCCAGAATTTTTTCAATTGGACGCAGTTCCGGTGAATTTGATGGGTTCATATCCTTTGGCACAAAATCGGATCCGTTGGCTCGGTGGCCAAAACAGAGTTACGATCCTTTGTGCTTCTTAATGAATGGCAAGAGACGCTATCTTAAGGCACTCTTCCGTGTAAAATCGCACCGTTTATTGTTCCGGAAGTGATGAAGGGAGCACTTATTTCACCACATCCGCAAATCGCCTGCCAGATTAGAAACTTCTTTGCAAATTTCGATAGTTTCTTCTTTCGAACATCCTCCGGAACATCGAACTTCGACTTGGCAACAATAATATTCTTGCCCAGGAAGTTGACGGAAGTCGGCCTTGACGTATGTTTCGTCATTCATCACGATGCAACCGGATTTGGTGAGCAGCTTCGTGTAAAGTTTCCGGGCGCGGGTTTTCGCAGTGATGTTTTTGTTTTTCATTCCTGTTTGGGGTTTTTTGCACTTTGTAAACATGTAACCCAGCACGCTTCATGGTTTTCTGCACAAAACCGACTGACACCTTAGACTTTTTAGCGACATCTCGAATTGACATGTTTGGACGGTTTTTGAATTGTTGTACGACTTTCCTGGCTATTTTTACTGTCCATTGGACCACTTTTACGACCGCTCCCTTCCTTCCTTTGGACACTCAGACGCTCCTTGAAAGTTATTATTACACGAGACACAGTTGTATTTGCAATTCCAAGCCTTTTAGCAATCCACCGGTGGGACGCCCCTTGGATTTTGATTGTGAGTGCACAAAATTTTTCTCACGGACAATTTCATGTTTCGACGACACGACTGGAACTACTGAATGTATAACTTATGAAACTTGGCAGATGTAAATAATACACTATGGATAAGATCTACTCAAATTTCAAGGTTTTTTACTCATACGATTCCAAAAATTACAGAAGATTTTCTGTTGTGCCATTTTTATCTAATACACCCTTTAGTTGGCGTCTTCGACAAAGATGTTTGGTTGATTAAGGCTTTTCGGATGTTGTTAACATTAGTTTAGAACTCGTGCAATGTGAACGTTGTGTATTACCTGTGTTTTGAGATCTAGATCGTGTATAAATTTACTGTTTTTAAGAAAGTTAGTTGTAAAGGTCTGAGCTCCTTGACGCTTGATTTAACAGTTAAGAATTATCTCACTGTATAATCTGCATCTCGAGATTATTGACAAATAGCAGGATGACATCTCCGTAGATATTCGAAGGGTCAGGGCTTTTGAATGGTGTGAACATGAGATCTGTATTCTCCGCTACGTGGCACTAGTGTTCATGTGAACTTTTTTGTAATATCTGTATTTGAATATCAAGTTCATATATGAGTCCATTGTTTTTCACGAAATTAATTTAAGTAACCATGGTCTTTCAGACGGTTGACTTCATAGTTCAGAACTAATTCAATGCGCGGCGCTGGTTTTTTTTAGAAGCAGGGTAGAAGATGTACATACAGACACCTGAACAACCCAGGGTGTAGGAATGAGGATGCCAACTCTCGCTTGTCTTATGCCTTGGGCCCTCTTTGGAACCACGTAGCGGTATTAATTTGAGGAGGGGCCTATTGTGCTGTTAAGCACCCACTGTGTCATTCTACTCAGGACTTCAGTAGTTTAGTGGTCCCTTTGACCTGACGTAGGTCGTTTCGCCTTTTCAGTTGGCGATCGAGGACAATCTGAGAGGCATATGCATACCGCGTTTCAGATGTCCCGGTCTTGGCACATGCTCTGAACGAGATGGCCCGGAGTCATGACGTGACCGCTTACACAGATAAAAAGAAACATGGAATTTTCTGCGTTATCTAATGCGCACAAAGGGAATGCTAGATTTCCGAAAAATACTGGGATATATCGTGAAATTAAAGCTCGACATCGCCTAAATCGCGTCTATTGTATGAAAGAATTCCCAAAATTGCAAACAATATCGTTGTTTACGCTTGCTTTGGTTAAGAATTAAATGATGGGAAATTCTATGCGCTTGTTAAAATTCATTATTTTTTTCTGTGTACAGCTATTATGCTGGATCTCGCGCCATCGAGGCGATGTCATGCGAAGAACACATGTTCCACCGTTTCCTCAACTTCCGCGCACTCGGTTCATGCGGAGGATTGTGCATGCCCATGTTGTATGCAGAAAATGTCTGCAAACGCAGCCATGACCGACAAACCTACATTAAGTGGTAGTTCACGCACCATGTCGCCTCCCAACCCTCGCGGATAGTTCCGGAAGCAGTCCGGTGGGTCCATTTGACCAGCCGTACCTTAGTTTAGAGCAACACTGGTCTGGAGCTTACACTTACTCCCTTGCACCGCCGAGCTATTCGACATCAGCGGGATAATGCCGATGTAGTCATAGAGACTTTTCTGCAGGCGCTTTTGACGTGGTTGATGGAATACAGTTTGTCGTAGATCATAAACCTTTAGTAACCTGGGATTTTTTGATATAATTGCACAATTGTCTCAAAGTAATCGTCGCCTGTTGCTTCGATTTGCCGATTCAGTTTCCTGAAGCTCATAAATCCCTCCAAAATGCCTACGAAGTGTAAGACCGTTAGCTCTACCTCTTCATTGGATTCACCATATATCTCATGATGTCTTCCGTGAACCCGACGATCTTCACTCCATTCGAGAACTTGAGTCGTAATACCTTGTCGTACATCGTAATCTATAGCACCTTGCCGTGCGCCTGTGGTGATCAGCGCACGCATCTGACCGACCTCTGTGTTGTACACCAGTAGCGGATTCTAGAAATAACTTCCCAGAGGCTTGTACAGGTACCCAGAAACCTGGAAAAATTGGCGATAGCCACCCAGCTGGCACTATTGATTGCATTTCTCACGTCATGGATAAACACTGCAACAGTAGCGGACTCCTCGCCCCATGCGCTGGATTGCCAATTCAGCTATCTGTGTGACGGACAGGATAGCATCCACCGCAGATTTGCTCTTTACGGAAGCCAAACTGGTTGTACGACAGACCGCCTGTACACTCCATGTACTTCCTCAGTTTGTTGAGGAGTACCCTCTCGTGTACCTTACTTACTGTATCCAGCAGACAGGTCTATATGCCGAAGTATCACTTGGTGGCTATCCTGTCTATAGTAGCAATACTAGGATCTGAATTTTCCAAGCGTCCGGAAAGACGCCCTCATCCAGACAACGCTGGACTAAAGTCTGGGATACTGCAACGCTGGTCATGGTACAAATCTACGGTGGTTTGGAGCCGAGGGTTCGGGTCGTGGCTTGGAAAGAGTCCACCAACGATCACCTGCAGCAGCTCTGGTGATTGCTCCGTAGGAGCCGCAGATCCTCTGGTATTTATAATTACTACTCGATAGGCTTCACCCCATGGGTCTGTTTTGGCCTTCCGACACCGACTCTCAAAGCAGGCTCACTTGCTGGCCTTTATCTCCATCTTTAACTTGGCCTTTGCAGTTAATAGCGTCCCTCTAAATCCAATGCGTTCACAGTTCAGCACGAGCTGAAAAAAGTGAAAACCGTCTGTCAACGTAGAATGAATCTAGCAAGCAATCTCCTGAGCTCGTGAACAACACGTTCTATCTACAAACCAGGTGAGTGACTCTCTGAATCTTGACAGGACAACCGAACATATCATCGGTATCCGTAACTCGACACAGCGACAGTTTCAACACTCCGGTCTACCTCATCTTTATTAAGGCTTCAACTCTTTAAACATTCCACAAGCGAGGATGGTGGTCCTCAAGAATAAGCACTTCGAAAAGAAGACCTGCTCGCTCTTAGATTATACAATTCGTTTTGAATACTTACCAAAACCAATTCCACCACTAAGTTCGCTCGATCAGAATGCTGCCTCATCTAAACTTATAACCCCGGACGAAAATTCCAATGTTCTTGATCAGCAATTCATCGACTCTTACAACCTCAGCCAAGATATTGTGAGCATCCATAAGGAATATCGGCTGATGAGGCGATAGCTGCCACCAAGCGTACAAGGAACATGAAGGCCGCTGGTATTGACGGAAATTATCAACCTCAAGTTGATTAACTTGCGTGTAGCTTCTTTCATAATCTGGGACAACTGTTTTTAACGAATGCTGTTAGCTTGGTTCCTTTTCGTCTTGCTTGAAAACAGCCATAGTGATACTTATTTGCAAGCCTGGCGACGATCCAACAAGGACTTAAAGCTATCGCCCCCATAAGCTTTTCGTACTGCATTTCGAAGTTGTTCGCAAGGGTGATCCTCAGGCGTTTACTAGAGTTCAAGAACCAGTACAACTTCTTCCTTCAGGTATAGTTCGGGTTCAGAAGAGTTCACTCTACCCTCTAGTAGCACACTTGTAGCCATTCGGTTGAGATAACATAAATATGACTTGCTAAGTCATAATCAAGTTACTACAACTTATTATGACCGTAGTGTGCTACTTAGGGCATCCACCAACTGAGAATAATTAACATACTAGAACGGAAGAAGACTGTTGGAAAGACATCTACCGTGCCTCGAGCGGAAAGTACAAAATGCCGGATCGGGACTATATCCAGCGAGGGCAAAGTGCCTCACGATGTCTACTTATAACGCCATCATTTTTTCTGTACTCAAAGGGATGCTACGATTGACGATGCTTAGGTATATTTACCACCAGGTGGCAGGGTAATCGCATGAAACGTGCTAGAATAGGTTTATTTTTTTAAATGCATACGTTATTTGACAATATTTGGGAAAATGTACTTCGTAGATATAATAGTTATAAGACGGAGCCCTCCTTAGCTCAGCTGGTAAAGGCACAGCTACAAAGCTATACCGTGCTGGAGATGTTGATCTGTGTTCAATTTTCGGTCTGGTATTGGAATTTTCTCACATAGTGACAATTACTCGACGCCCGTGAGACGACTCCAGGGTGTTGAGATGACTTGGTATACAATCATGTCTGGTACTAGAAATTTTCGCTGTCATCGAAAGCTTTCAATGACTAACTGTAGCATAGGGCAATTGAACAAGTGATACATGCGGGAAGGTCACTAATCAGTCACGCAGTGAGGAGGGCTGGAAAACGTGACGATCCATGCAAAAAATTTGAAGGTCCATACAATAAACGTGGCAAAGGGGCAGAGGTTAGAACAATGTTTGCGTGACGCATGGACGTTCCCAATAAGCGAATTGTGAAAGCAGGAGCTTGAAATGCTAAAGAAGAAGATGCCGGAGGCAAAATTGAACAAATTTGTTACGGGTTTAAAGACGATAGGTTCACGCCACTTCTGATTGGGAACGTCTTCTAAACGCTTCATGTAGAAATTGCACATTTAATGGCTGTAACTGTCCTGAAAAAGAATGTTATGTTTGTTAAATTCGGGCACCTATAAGAATATGTAAACGCGGTTTAATAGAAACATAATTCTAACAATTTTTTTTTCTTTTTTTCAGGTAAAACTCCACGAAAAACTTCAGTTTTGAGATGTACGTAAGTAGTGCTGTTCTAATAATCAAAAAACTTTCGTAATAAACGATATAAATAGCTAAAAGTAAATGAATTGTTTCCTCGATTTCACTTAAACAACTAAATTTGTTTTACCCAGCTCGAATATCAAACCTTTCCTGCCATTTTCATCAAAACTATCATCGGATCGGCAGCTCTAAACTGTTTACAAACATCACTGGTGCCGGGAGTTGCTTCATCAATTCGACCCAATCATTCCACATTTGGTGGAATCAACGTGAAAGCAACGTAAACTAAACAAACGGTGGATTCAAGCTTTTCAAAGAATCAATCGCTCTCAAGCGTTCACGATAATCGGTAAAAGTCGAATGAACGCCATTCATTGACCGGGATGGCGCTCAAATTGGTTCCATTGCCCACAGCTGTATGTTCTACTTGTGTGTACGTTAATAGGTAGCTCCTCAATCCAACATATGCACCAATTATGGATGAGTTTGTATATTTTTAACTAACTGTATGCACAGTCCTGACTTTTCAAATATCAAACAATCATTAACTTGAAAGCGGCACTTTGAGCATCTCGTCCAAATGTGTTGATGAAGCATGCCAGCCAGCGTTGTTATTGTGATGATTTTGGTCTAATTTCATCACCATCTGTTTGACCGATTAGAAAAACCTTTTGCGTTGTTGGTTCACACACGTTGTTGGGAGAAGTTTCCGCCTTGATGGGGTTTCACTGATCCAAAACAGAGCAAGGGCCCGGGGCACCTTCTCCGCCGTTCGCTTCTCATAATCGGCTAACCTGAATCCTTCATCTCCGACAGTTGTCGACGATGACGACGGCAGTGACCTTTTTTTTCGCTTCACGGATGATGTAATAGATTAATTTTTAATTTCATATTTTGTCACCTCACTGCGTTTCGGCTTGTCCTTTGCCGAAGGAAACCATCCGTCGCAGAGGCCGAGTCTGATTGTCTTGACTGACGAATCTGGGCTTGAAACTTGAGCCATGACCTTTTCTCGAATCACAGCCCCCTCCAGCAGCAGATCATCGTTTTTCGAAGTAGGAAAGATTTGCTGTTTCGTGAACTTATCGTTCCCAGAAGAGACGGTCGGCGCGTTTTGTTGACAAGTTGATTTCTGTGCTTGGTGCGGGAATTCCGAGATGGTTCTTTGCTGGAGAAAAAGTTCTGCTCGTTGGAGTGGGAAAGCTGTCGAGGAAATTATGGAATTTACTCCAGTTTTGGTTTTCGATGTTTTGGTGCTTCACGTTTGTTCAACATATTAACTCATACCTAATGGATAATAAATGCCATCTTACGAGTTCATTGAATCATTTCTTTGGGATTTCAAAGAAGTCGAGTTTAGCAGCTCGATTCGACACTTGTCACTGTTGAGTCGAGCAAAATTGCGCATTACAGAAGTCAACTGAATCTGATCGAGTCGGCAACAGAACTAGACCGTTAACTGTAGTGTTGAAATTTTTCAAAATGTCTTTGAAATATTACACAACGTTGTGATTTCAAATATTTGTCTGTGTCGATATCTTTTTCAAAGAAGATCCAAAAGAGGAGTTATTTTCTATGTTACTAAAGCTTACAGCATTAATTCTTTAAACATTTGACATTCATAGGTTGCTGTTTTGATATGCAGTGATCGATCTCATTTCGATGATTTTATCTTGAGGTTCTCTGACTTTCCGGTAGAGCATTCAATCTTTTTCCAAGCTTGTACCACATTGAGTGAGAAATTTTTCAGATTCGAGGATTTGTTTGAATTGTTGGAGGTTTCTCTGAACTTTGAAAGAATTCTCGGAACTTTATTGATATAGGTAAATTTGTTCAAACTCCTCTGCTAAACTTCAGGGAAGTTTTCTTGACGAATAAATCTCTCAAACGAAGTGACGTGCAAACCAAGGAGTTGTAATTCCTAAATAAGTTTATGTCCTACATCATAGTAAGATGCGAACGGTTGGGAAGATGGTGTTTACCATATTATAGTTTGGCGTCATAAGCAATGAATATCATTATGATCATATGAATGATTTTTGTGTTGAATGCTTCTTCTGCTCGTCGGTGATTACCTCTTGCAAAGAGAAGCTCTTTCCTGATCTTTGACAAAGATCTTAGCTAAAATTCTGGAAAGTTTCCTCCTGATCATTTGACAAGTTTCCTCATGAACTTTTTGGCAGTCACTCCTGATTTTCTTGTAAATTAACATCAAACAACCTAACCTAACTCTCAAGAAGCGTTTGGTAAATGAACACATGAACTAAGTTACTTTCTTAACTTCTGATGAGTCCCATCCTGAGCTGCGAGGAAAACTTTTTCAAAATTTTGAGAAAGTTCTCTTCAGAATTTCTGCAAAAATCTTCTTATATGATGTATGATGTATGATGTATGATATGTACTACCACCCATTGTAGCACGGAAACTACGTCCGACAGCAATAGGCTCTCCTCTCTGTTAGACTTGATCAAGCTTTAATAACCACTGATTATCCTAATCATGCCATTGTATGAAGGGCCAAAAGGGGGTTGGGTGGATCGATAGGCAACATCACTTATACGTATCCACAGGGATATAAAGAATCTCCTTCCAACAACAAGATTGAACAATTGGTCAAAAGAGCAAGCTATCTAACATGAGGATGCCCCAATGGGCGGGGAGAAGAGCCCGCCCTCTATTCACAAACTGTTAACAATGGGGAGTTGGCATTTCCACTCTCCCCATCCAGAATGCTTCAATCGGGTGCCCTGATGGTCCCTCCCATTCCCATGAAATATTTATATTATAGTGTCTATATTTATGTAAATGAAAAATACTACATTCATTCGTATTTATTATATACGATCTCCATTCGGTTGATCCTAAAATGCAAGAAATTTAGTAAAGTGTTATAGTGTAGAGTTCCGTGGTTCGCGCTTGAGCGCGTTTTCGTTCGTTTTCACCGATTTCACCAAAATCTTGATTTGTGGTATCCTGAAAATGTTTGTTAAATTTTTTCAGAACTAACATTTATGTATACATTTTAATTTACTGTTGCCATGATCACTATTTGCAGCTTGATGTTGATTTTATAACAGCAATCCGCTTTTATTTTAGCTGGTTTAATAATTATTGCTCCTGGGTTGGGAAAGCAGGGAAGATTTAATTGACAGGGAGTTAAATACAAATGGACATAAAAAACAATAAGCAATGGTTAAATCATCTATGAAGTAAAATCAATAAAACAATATCATCAAATATAATAATATTGTGAGTTATAATACAGTTATGACAAAAATTGAATTATAATATCAGATACAAAGCGCTGCACGAATCAGATGAACTCAGATTTCGAAAAAGGTCTTTTCGCAAACCGGAAATGAAAAATACATTAAGTAGTAAGTGCAAAAGCCTACCATAGATTCCGTTGCAGCTTCTTTTAATCGAGGCATTAGATACTTCTCAATCATAATGATAATTGGGTATATAAGACATAATAATTCAAAGTTTATATAACCTATAAGGTGAAATTATAAAAAAAAATATGTTAGATTATAAATCACGAAAACACAAGTAATGATAAAAATGATAAAAATGATGATAAAGATAAATAATATTGGTTATGAATAAACAATGTCCTATAAGATAATATATATAGTGAAGGGATATTATGATAAGAACTGAGTATTACATGTGTGCCGACTGCTATTTTCTTGCAATTGTAGACAAACTTGCGCATCCATTATGAGCCAGAAAATTTAGACAAAGTATGACAGCCATGAGAAAAAAAATTAATTTTAAATTTTAAATTATTTTAGAATACCTGATGACCTGGAAGACCTGAAAGATAATGGAAATGGAAAATTATGATATGATTTACCGGTCGCACCCCCTCACTTCGCTATTGTCGGATTGACAACATTGCCCAGGCTACGCCAACCAGCGTCTCCATGTTTCAGCTGACAGTCTTTTGTGATCATATGACTCGTGGAGGCGTGAGGTAGGAACTTGTGAGGACCAAAGGTCGGTCGGACCCTCCTTAGAACTTGTCAACTCACCATTTGAAGCCCTTCTTCAAAAATCTTCTTATATTGATAAAAATTGATTTGTTGATGGTTCCTTCCTGAACTTCTGAGCAGTCTTCTTCGGAACTTCAGGGAGATTTTTTTTTTGAACTTCGGGAACTTTATCCCTAAATTTTTGAGAAATTTTCGCTTGAAATACTAGGAAAAAACCCTGAACTTCTGGAAAAAAATATTTTTGTTTTTCTATGAAGCATCTACCTGACTTCTGGGAATTCTTGAATTTCGAGATAACAGCATTCCGAACTACTGGAATGTTCGATTCTGACCTTCAGGAAAGCTCACTAACCCTTATGAGTAGTTCGAACTAAACTTTTGGGAAATTTATTTCGGAACTTTTCGAAAGCCCTTTCTTGAGCGTTAGAGAAGTTTCCTGAAATTTTTGAGAAATTATTTTTTGAACTCTGGTTAATTTATTCGTAAAATTCTAGGATATTTTTTTCCTGAGATTATTCTTTCTAAACATCTCTTTAGTCTCATCCCGAACTCCAGGAAAATTTTCACCGAGACTTTGGAAAAGTCCTCTCCAGAATTTCTAGAAAAATTCTTTTAGATTTGTTGGAATTTCCTCCTGAAATTTTGAGAAGTCTTCTTCTGAACTTTTGGAAAGTTTTCTCCTGAACTTTAGGGAAGTTTGTTTCTGAACTTTTGAGACAATCTTGCTCAAACTACTAGAAAATACTCACTATTCTCCTGAAAAGTTTCTTCATGATCTTTGAAGAGTTATTCATCATGAACTTCGAGAAGACTTTAATCTAAAATTCTGAAATCTTCTCTTCTGAACTTCGGAAAAGCCATCGGTATTCTGCGAAATCCTTTCCGGAGCTTCATAGTTCATCAGTTTGTTTCTGATTTATTTAAAAAATTATAGGTAGTGCCCTCCCTGGTTAGTTTCCTCCTGAACTTTGAGAAAGTTTTTTTCTTCTGAACTTCTAGGAAACCCATCTTGAATTTCTGGAAAGAAAAATTTTTAGACCTCTGGAATGTTCCACGCTTCTAAGTAGTCCTCTTCCCTTAACTTCTTCCTGAAATTTATCAGAATCGAGGATTTGGTTTTGAATATTTTGACGTTTCTCTGAACTTTGAATGAATTTTTGGAACTTTTTTTGATATTTTGATAAACATTTTGAAAGATTTTTATTCATCTTTGCTGAACTTCAGGGAAGTTTTCTAACCGATCAAATCTCACAAACAAAATAAGATGAAAACTAAAAAAATATAATTGTTTTATGAGTTTGTATCCTAAAAGTACGTTGAGAATAGTTGTCAGCAATGTTCATTATAGTCAAAAGAATGATTTGAGTATAGACTCTTCGGTTCGTCGGTTATTATCTCTTGAATTTAAGGGAAGTTGTTTCCTGATCTTCTGCAAAGCTCTTTGCTTCTGAGAAGTTTCCTTCTGAACTTGAGGCAAGTTTTTCATGAACTTCTTGGCAGTCACTTCTGATTGTCTTGGACGTCCTACACGTCCACAACTCACAACATTCACAACCAACCTTACCTTCCAGAAAAATTTGTTAGGTTGCTTTTTCAACTTCCGATGACTCCCATTCTGAACTGCTAAGACTCTCCAGAGTTTCTAGGAAAATTTTCTTAAATTTGTTAGATGTTTTTTCCTTAACTTCTGAGAAGCTTAGGAAAAAATCTTTTTAAAATTTTGAACTTCAGGGAAGTATCTTTCTGAACTGCAGGGAAGTTTTCCTGAATTGAGGATGAGCATGAGCATGATGAGCATGATTGATCGCCCGAGGTTGCTACTCCGTTGTTGCCAGATCAGCTGTTATTACACAAAGAACCAACAGATGATGCTTGGGACTAACATACATCTTCAATGTGTAAAAACTGGTGATCCCAAACTAAGGCAATACTGGCGCCGGCCCCGTCCGAATGCAGGTCAAATAAGGAAAGGGTAGGAATATGTTGACGTGATACTCGCTTTATTGGAAGCCGCGGAATCCACTGCACTTCCACGAGAAATCACTGGGATTTTGAATAACAGGCAGGGTTCGTTTTGGTTAACGATAAGCTGTCAAGTTAAATATTTGGAAATAATGAGTGATTTCCGATTCCGACTGAAACAAACAGTAAGGATGCCATTGGGTCCACTCACAAAATGTGATAGTGGTTTTTCATTGGGAAATCCGAGGTCACTTTCACTTACAACCAGCCCCGCATAGACATAATACAAACATCAAATGGAAATTAGTATTGTGCATACACTTCCATCATCAAGTCATATTGTTTTGACGATGGCACGTATTTAGTAGAATCGTTCAAATTTAGTTATAATCAGATAGATCTCACCGGAAATTGTTGCTGATGTTCAGTCTTCATTTGGACGGCCACCCTGTGATGCTAAAGGATGCATTTATGTCTCTAAACGAGGAGCTCTCAGCTATTCGGCTCATCTTCTTTTTCATTTGGAACAGCACGAAAATATTTAGTACTTCGTGCACAAATGAATAACAATGAAAATCGCAGGTAAAAACACTTTCGAGTAGAAATTAAACTTGAAAAATCACAATCACTGGGCAATGAATGAAAAAAATCTGTAGACCACGTGATGCGTGCATCTGAAATTATATGCCAGCCACTCAAACGCACTGACGCGCATGAGCGTTAGCTTCGATCATTGCTTCTGACCAGCAAATGGCCGTTTTTTACATTGCACTAATCTCCTTTTTTTCACTTCACACTCTGCCATTTATCAAAATCCCTCGTTATGACGCGACTCTATATCGACTTTAAAACTGCTAATAATCATGAATACAATCGCGACCAAGCGGAAAAATACTCTAATTTAACCTTTTTTACCCGGGTGGCACAATACTAATAGCACCAACAAACAAAACAAAGCTGATTTGCCTCCGGGTGCAAAAAAATACTATTAAAATGGGGAAATGCTACCGATCATTACACATTTTGGGAGGGAATCGATTATATTCACTACGTCGTACACAACACACGCGGAGTTTTTATGATTTAACTGCTTGTTTAAGTTGAATTACGAATTAATTTTGATATTTTGTTTCGCGAAAACGACACAGCAAAAACAAAACACGTCAGATTCAAAGCACGGCTTGCTGCGATCCTGCAGGGAAGTTTTCCTGAATTTCTGAAAAACTCCTGCTTGAACTACTATGTACTTCCCCATATATTTTTGGAAATTCCTGAATTCCGAAAGGTCTCATTCTGAAATTCTGGAATGTTCAATTTTTGATCAATCCGAAATGTTTGAGTGATTCCTTATTGAACTTACAGATAGTACCCTGGTTAATTTATTCCTGAAATCCGGAGAAAATTTTACCTGAGCTGATTCTCTCTTAACTTCTGATAAGTTCCATCCGGAACTCCAACGAAAACCATTTTGAAACTTTGAGAAATCCCTCTTCTCATTTTCTAGGAAAATTCCCTTTATTTTGTGGAAATTTCTTCCTGAACTTCTGAGAAGTCTTCTTCTGAACTGAGAAGTTGAGAAGTTTTCTCCGGAATTTCGGGGTAGTATGTTCCTGAATTTTTGGAAAATGTTTGCTCAAAATACTAGAATAGTCGTTCCCAACCTTTTTGGGCTCGCGACCCCCTTTTTGTATCAGTAATGGCCCCGCGACCCCTTGGAAAACTTATGTGATTATGTTGCGATAAAAAATAAAGAAATACATCAATTTACGATCTTTTTGATTTATTACGACATTTCATGTTATAACCAGGAAAAAAAAAACACATCTCTGTATGATTGCTGCGCCTGGATTTGGGACACTAGATTTGAAATTCGGGGCTGTGTTTGAGACAACGCCAATATCATGTCATCTTCAACGTTCAGTCTGTTTCTTGTCTTCGTTTTGATTTGAAGTAGAGTAGAAAATCCGCTTTCACAAAGGTATGTTGACACGAATGAGATTAGGATCTTCAATGCCTCCATGGAAATTTTGGGGTACGAGCCATACATAGCACACCAGAACTGGCTCAGTTCCTTTTCATGAAACAAATCGCTAGACGAAGAATCGTTTTTCAGGCCCAAGTATTCATCCTGTATCTCATCTGAAAGGCTAGCCACATCCAATGAAGATGAAAACAGGTTGCGTACTAAAGCAACTACTTCTTGCTTCAACTCGAGGAAATACTTCTCAAATTGCTGCTCCAGTGAATCCAAATGTGCAATAATTTCTCATCCTTCGACTCGAAAACACGGTTGAGTACATGACCCTTCGACAACCAGCGTATGGAAGTGTAGAAAAGAAGAACCTCATGATCTGAGTTCATTTCCCTGCATAGTTCCTTGAATAACCGGCAACGTCTTGCTGGCAAGGGCATATCGATGGATCCTGCAATGGAAACCTGCGGCATGTGGGGCAAGCTCATAGACCTTCTTCTGAAATCCAGAATTCTTGACAAGCATTGCAGGAGCTCCATCGGTGCAAACCCCACAAAGTTTTGTCCACTGCAAGTCACCAGATTCAAAAAACACCTAGATTTTAGCCATGATATCATCACTTTTGGTAGGAGTTTCCAAGTCACAACAGAAGAGAAACTCCTCCTATAAATCGCCAGCAGAGCATACGTACTTCACAAACACCAACAGCTGCATATATCGTGGATTCATCGAGTTGAATTGCGAATAAAGGAGATTGTTTTATTTCTTCCTGAACTTTCTCTTTCACATCTTCGGACATATGGGCAATTCGTCTTTGCACAGTGTTGTTTGATAATGACACTTGCCGCATTTTTTTTCACTTGCTTCCCCAAGAATCAAATTCACCATTTTCAGCATGCTAGGTTTGATCTGAGTTTCTCCAATCGTATGAGGTTTTTTGTTTTTAGCGATTTCCAGTGCTGTCTCATATGACGTCTTCACTACTGCTGTGTTTTGTGGTTGAATGCTGCCGGTACCAGTGGTATCGAATCTCTGCCGTTTCATGACGCCGAAAAAAGTTCACATCCTTAGTACTATGCTAGGCATGCTTGGTATCCAAATGTCGTTTTTTATGGCTTTTGATGGCTTCATTGATTCAACACTCAACACAACGCCACAAAGCACGCACTGTGGCTTATCGACGCCATTAACGATTAAAGTTGTGAAACCGAATTTCATATAATCCTCGGAATACTTGCGTTTCTTTTCCATGCAGCAAAATTTTAAATGTGGAAGCAACAAATTGGTCGGTTGATTGATTCGGGACTCGACGTGTGAATGGCCAGTTCAGTTGTAAAAGAGGACAAAACATATGAGTCAACTATTATTGCGCATTCATTGAGATTTTCTTCGCGTTTAACGGTGCACTAGGACGCACACTAATACATCAACTCATATCTCATTAAGAAGGAAAGAGCAAGTAAAAAATGAATCCATTCAATCGCGTGTGCTAGTAAGGAAAAGACAATGGAAGAAGCAACCTTCCTTCGTTGCCTTCTGTGCACCACTACTCTGCTCTACTTGAACGAATTATAAGACGCACGATGATCTAAATATACTCATTTATTCTTTCAATTCGTGCAATTTATAAGTAGGTTGCATTTTATTTTATGGATCAATTTTTTTATTTATTCTGTACCCCCTAGAAGGCCCTCACGCCCTCGCGGACCTCCGGTTGGGAAGCCCTGAACTAGAAAGTACTTCCAATGCTTCTGGAACATTTCTTTCCAATCTCTATAGAGGTTCCTCCTGAACTTTGAGAATTACTGTTTTTGAAATTCTTAAATGTTTTCTTCTGAGTTTTGGGACAGCTCTCTAGCACTACTGGGAAGTTCCAAATAATCTTTTTGGAAGTAGCTTCCGGAACTTTTGGGATTGCTGAAATTCAGAGAAGTACTCTCCTGAACTTCTAGGACGTACCGTACTAATGTTTGTGGATGTTTGTTCCCGAATTTTTGAGAAATTATTGGTAGTGCCCTTACTGGTTAGTTTCTATCTGAAATTCTGGGAAATTTGCATCTCCACTTATGGAAAGACCCATCTTATGTTTCTGGAAAGAACTCCGAAACCTGTGGCAAGCTCTAAATTTTCAAGAAGTCCTCTTCTCTAAACTTCAACCTGAAGCTCTGAGAAGTCCTCTCCTGATTTTCAAGGGAAGTCTCTCCTGAGCTTCTGGGAAGTAGGATCTTGTTTTGTCCTGAATTTTTGTTTTTTTAATTTTTGTTGAAAAGAGTACTAAGCTAATGGCCAATGGTTCAATGGCCATATTGGCCAATCTGGGACAACGCGGATGCCCTGAAAAAAAAAACATTTCGGAGGGGACATATACAGGATTTTGCCGAAACATGCTTTTCGAGGACTCAAACTTCATGATTTTTCATGAGTATGCTGACCCTATGCTGACGACATGAAACATGTAGTTGTAGCCAAGGCCTCAAGTTTTCATAACATATTTTATTGTTTGCGTTCACTCAAAAAGAGGACACCTTCAGCTTCACTTAACACTACATTTTTCAAAAACATTTTTACTAAGATATTTTTGCCAAATTAACCATTCTTCCTGTCATTTTCTACTTTTTGGACCAAGTTCAATAGGTTAGCATATACAATTAATTAATTTTGGTTCATTTTCCAAAGATCGAAATGATAAAAACAAAAGATGATCTCCGATTTTTCTATGGGTCATAGGATCAATTTAAAAACTTGAAAATCGACAACAAAAGGATCGATTTTGTAAAGATCAATCCAAGATCACCCAATCCTAGTTCGTATATAAATAAAGGCGAGAGTCGTTGGTCCATTTCAAGACTCGAAGATGACTTTTCATGAAAAATCATACAGTTTAATCCGTCGAAAGGAATGTTTCGGTGAAAATCTGCATTTGTCTTCTCCTGAAGGGTTCTCGTGGAGTATTTGGATTGTCCAGAAATGGCCAATATGGTCATTTGTCCATTTCAAGGCTAGAAGTAGACTTCATAAAAATTAAAATTTGTATCTGTTGCGCTTGTGGTCAACCGAGTTAAATAGAGCAGTACTCACCAGAAACTGAAAATTGGTACTCTAATAAGAATTTTTACGGAAAAGACATTAAATTTGTTCACATAAATTCCACAATGTAAATTCTAAATCCAGGTCAATATTACCTGAAACACGTTATTCGTCAACACAAGGAAGGTTAAACGTTGATTGGTAATAAATGGTGCCTATGTATTATTTGAAAAGATTAAGTTTAAAAGTTTTATTTTTTTCCCACGTATGCACAGAACATGAATATAATTGTTATACTATGTTGAATAAAATTGACCAGTTCTTCGGAATGCATTTGATTATCCTTTTATCATTTTAATACCACACCTGGAAAATTTTGTTTTTTTTTTATAAATGAGTTTGAAGAGATAGCTGTCATCTTACTTGGAATTGGATATGTTTTATTATTTGCGATCCCTTTTGCCTATTGACGTCCATGCCTTAAGTTAAATATTTGCAGGACTGATTCCGATAAGCAATAAGCTTTAAATACCAAGATAACCAATAAGAGACACATCCCAAAACTCAACCACTCAGAAAACGTAATTAACATCGTCCAACGCTCGTTCCGAACCCAAAACCTACCACTTTCCCTCATTGCACCGTCATCCGAGTGAAAGGGCTCAACAAGTCGCCATTGTGTACGATGAAAATCAATTACCGATTCATGACGCGTTTGCCCGATTGTGCGCGGGAAAAATCATTCGCCATTATTGAATCTTTTTATCTGTGCCGCCCCGGGTGGTTCCAGCTCTTTCGCTATACGTATGTCCGTCCGTCCGTCCGTCCGCCTCTACAATAAGCAAGAAACAACGGCCTAGGTCCAAGTGCGCGATATGAAATCACAGGCCGGCAGTTGTACTGGTCAAGTTTTTGCACAAACTACGTTCCAAGCGCAGTCATACATCATCAAATTGGAGTAGGTACCTACCAACTGACGGACGACCCGAACGGGGGCTGTGGGGTTTCCTCCCGTGCGTTGGCTGGCCCGAAAAAGGAAATTATAGGAGTGTGTGGTGGCGCATGTTTATAAATGGAACGCGCGCTACTGCTAAGACAACGACGACGACGCCGACGACGCCGACTGTCATGAGTAACACGAGAAGAAACTAAACAGCAAACAACTGAAATCTATGATTCATGGCACGAACTTTGCCGCCGCCTTTGGATAAGACATCAGCAGAGTTACTCAACTGGCTCACAGAAAATACGGGACAAGGGCTATACCGAGCTACACGAGAGCATCCATGTGCGACTGCATTGAAGGCCGTTCTCAAGCCAGCGTTGCCATGTGCTAGGAATAGTGAAGCAACCATTATATCATGGATAGTTTTACTACTGGCATCACGGTTCGGTACGTGGTGACCGACGGAGGACTCTCGGTTGAAGCTCAATAAGATAACGAAGCGAAGAAAATAATTAAAAAGAAGCATAATATCTTGAGGTTATCTCTCCTCCCAAACGTGGCTGCCGCTGGTTCCGCTTGACGATGGTGCACCCGATGGTGTTCAGCCGGACTGGGGTTTATTGTTTACGATGAAAGCCATAATAATTGAAGTTAATACATTTAAGTTGGAGAGCGCGCGCAAAGAAATAAGCAAGAACACTACGGCGAAACCGAGATAATGAATCACGACCAAGTAACTACTGCGAGGAGTGAATCACAGAACATGGTGGGCAGGAGAAGATGAAGGTTGGGTGGGAACGCGACACGAGAGGGGTCAGCAATAATGATTGACTCCTTTTAGGTGTTTAGCGCTGGAAAGTTAAAATATGTTTGGGCTAATTAAGTTGAAGGATAAACATCGTTTCAGCATTTGGACGGAGATTTAGATGGTCGGATGAATTATAGTTTAAATACGGTAAAATTGCAAACCATATAATGGGATTAATTTCCCAGCAAACACAAAATCATATATGATAGCGGATATAAGTACAAAGTGGAGGCGCTATACGTACATGCGTCCATTTGACTGCATGCAAACTGTACGTATATCGCCTCCACTTTGCACTCTTATTCGCTATCTAATACGATCCTGTGTTTGCTGGGTTAAATATCTGATCCCGTTTCGTTTGACGCTATTAGGTTTATTTAGTTTATTCGCGCAAGACACACGTAGAGTAGAGATTGTATCGAAAATAAATTATCCACATATTTTTCTTTCAAATCATAAACAAATTATGTTTTATTAAATAAAATGGGTAATTTTTTGTCAAGTTCCGGACAAGTGTTTTGAACGCATTAGCTCCACTTTTTTTTTTGAGCTCCTGCATATTCTTAATTGCTTTACGGGTCTTTTTGAAGACTCTTCACAATCGCGGGATCTGTTTGGCGTCCGCTTCAATGTACGTCTTGTCGTTTATTACGATGTATTTCGGCTGCACTTGCGGTACAGCTTTCTAACACCGGATTTCCGGTACGTTTCATTGTCTGCTAGACGAAACAGATGGAAGAATTGACCTTCTCGGCCACGTCCCGAATCCAATGCTTAGGATTGCGCTTGGAGTAACCCCTCACCTACCTTGCGTTTGCGGATGCTCCGGAAATTCAAGCACAACTCAATGTCCCCGCACCTGAAAGGATCTTAAGATAGCGAAATTCCTTATTTTTTATGCCCACCGCGCCGAGTATGGGCAACATGATCAGATTAATGGCGGCAAGATTCAACGAAGTTTACCACTTTTTTGGCATTTCAAGCTTAATGCTTTCACAATTCGCTTATTGCTTGCTTTCAACTTAGTGTTCTAACATGCATTTAAAGGGCAAACACGAAATTATTGCGACACCGAAAATGTCATGCCAATTTTCTTATAATGTTTAGAATCAAACCAAAATTTTAGGGTAGTTTTATACATATATTCACTTCAAAAATAAAAAAAAAGTTAATCGATGGAGCCTTGAGAGTAAAATTGAACGCATTTTCGCTTGATGGCCTCCATCAAAGTCTTTACAGTGTCATCCGGTACCAGTTTCTCAGTTTTTTTTTTCATTTTCTTAACATGTCCTTCTCGTCTTTGACTGTCTTCTTGCTCTTCCGAAGTTCCCGCTTCATCATTGCTCAGTACTGCTCCACCGGGCGCAGCTCCGAACAGTTTGGCGGATTCATGTCCTTTGGAACAAAATGAACAGAATTGGCCTCATACCACTCCAGGACACTTTTAGAATAGTGGCATGATGGCAAATCTGGCCAAAGTAGCGGAGCTTCGTCGTGCTGCTGCTGCGGCAAAAGGCGCTTCTCGAGGCACTCAGATTTGTAGATCTCGCCATTTACTGTGCCCTTTGTCACGAAAGGCTCACTCCTCAGTCCGCAAGAGCAGATGGCCTGCCAAATGAGATATTTGGAGGCGAACTTCGACATTTTCTTCCTCTTAAATTTATCGTCCACATAGAACTTGCTCTAGCCGGTGAAAAAATCCAACCCCGGAATTTGCTTAAAATCGGCTTTTACGTTTCGTCGTCCATCACACAGCAGCCATATTTTGTCAGCATCTTCTCGTAGAGCTTCCGTGCCCGAGTTTTAGCCGTCGATTGTTGCCGCTCATCGCGGTTTGTGAAGTTCTGTACCTTGTATGTATGTAGTCCAGCTCTCTTCTTTGCATTCTGGACGTAGCTCTGCGACATGCCGATCTTTTTAGCCATATCACGGCTTGAGACGTTGGGATTTGCTTTAATCATTCGCTTCTCCTTTCCCTCCGTCTTTTTGTTCACCGGTCCCAGTTTTCTTCCAGCTCCTTTGCCGTGGTCCAACGTCAACCGCTCCTGGAACCCCTTCAACACTCTGGAGACGGTTGAATGGTGAATGTTCAACATTTTTCCCAACTGCCGGTGCGACAGGTCAGGAAATTCCAGGTGTTTGTAAAGAATTTGTTCTCTCGACTGGCGTTGGTTCGCCTCCATTTTCGTTGAATCGAAAAACACGACTTCGAGTTTGACAGCATGTAAACAATACACATCAATGGGAAAGTGTGCAAAATTTGGTTGATTTTTACCCAATGGTAAAAAAGTTATGCCCTGTTGAATGTGTCGCAATAATTTCGTGTTCTCCCTTTAAAGCTTGCTTCAGATAGAATTGGAACAAAAACAATTGCCTGTATTTCAGTTATTTATTATTGAATTCAAGATCTTTTCTTATACAAATGTAGCATTTTCTTCATACTTTTAAGAAAAAATACGGATAAAATTATTCGTCACGGTTTCGAAGGAATTCTCGATTTTTTCCTGTAACACGGCTCATTAGGCGGCGCACACCTTCATCGTCCATCGTTTTAGCTATCTTATTCCACCAGGTCTTCATCTGATTGATGTCTTTGACAACCTTTCTCTTTGCCTTGAGTCTTCTCTTCATGATTGCCCAGTATTTCTCAATAGAGCGGAACGGGGGGCAGTTGGGTGGGTTAAGGTTTTTCGGAACAACCTGGACCCCTTTCTCTGCATACCATTCTTGAACGACTTTGCTGTAATGACAGCTTCCAAATCTGGCCAAAACATTACGGGACGGTCGTGGGATCGAATGAACGGCAAAATTCGTTTTTGGAGACACTCTTTTTGGTATAGTCTTATTTGTAACGAAAACTTTCGTTTTTTTGCCACAGCTGCAAATGCCCTGCCAAATCATGAATTTTCGTGCAAATTTGTCGGCAAAAACAAATTTAAATTTGGCTGGAACATCCCCCCGAGCCGTTGCCAAGTAAATGTTTTGACCTGGGATTTGCCCGAAGTCAGCCTTGACATAGGTTTCATCGTCCATCAGAAGACACCCGTCGAACTTGGTCAGCACCTGGTCGTATAGCTTCTGAGCACGGATTTTGGCCACACTATTCTGTTTTATGGTCCGATTTGGCTGTTTGCTAGCTCGATACGACTTGATTCCTTCCCGGAGTCGAGTTCTCCTCTCGGTACTATGGGCAGCACCACCTGGCCAAATCACGGTCCGACAGATTGGGATTTTTATTAATCGTCTTCAAAATCTTACCACGCAGTTTCCGGTCGACAGTTCCACTCCGACGATTGGCTTGAGGCTTCCGAATCGTCGTCAATGTTTCCTTATACCGTTTGATAACGCACCAAACGGTATTTCTGGGCAATTTCAACTGTTTAGCTAGCCTAGATGCAGACCACAATGGATTTTCCAAATAACTGTGCACAATTTTTTCCCTTCTTTCGGCTTCCATGTTGATTGTTTACAAAGTACAGTCGATTTGCGGAATGTCAAAAATACATACGTGAAGCTGACAAAATTCCCGACACGTGGGCGCCAAGAACTTTCAAATCCGTTCACCAGGAGCGCCACAATATGAGCAAAAGTTTGTTCCAATTCTAAATGAAGCAAGCCTTAGAATGAATTCACAGTTATTGATTGAGAGATTTCGATGCAAAGTACCATATCTTCATTTGTATAGACTGTTCCGATAATTATAAATACACTAATGATTAACCGTCAATTCAAAATGTGTGCAATATTCAACCCAGTTTTGGCTGCGTCCTGTTGTTTACATGCAAATTAAACTGATGTTGTCATTTTTTCAATTTTTCAAGCAATTTTTCAATCCTAGAGGGTTTGAATTTTTCAAGCAAAGAAAATGGATTGTGCACAAACTATGCACAGTCGACTTACGATCAGAAACTGGCTAAGGAAGTAGGTGTGAGCGTCGGAGCAGTTCAAACCGCAGCTGATACGGTAATACCAACAGCTGTGCTGATCCAACAATCGACAGAAAGATAAGGGACTGTTTCAAGTGTCATCCTTCAGCATCAGCCCGTGATATGACGAAAAAGCTGAGCACTTCGACGACTAATGTTGTGCGTGCCAACGAGAGAATGGGCCTGTAAACTAGTCGGAAGCAGAAACAGCCAAAACGAAGCTCCAAACAGGCTGAATCTGTGAAACCGAGGGATCGAAATCTGTATGACAAACTGCTAACCAAAACATTGGGCTGTGTTATCATGGACGATGAAACTTACATAAACTTCGATTATAAAACTCTGCCGGGACTACAATTTTATACTTCGCCGAAAAAAAGGATGTTGCTGGATCAGTGAAAGCCATTTACACCGAAAAATTCGGCAAGAAGGTAACGACAAAAACAATGAATGGTCAAATCAAGGTAAAGGAGAGTCTGCAAAGAAAGCCTAAAATCTTTTGGCCTGATATGCACTAGAGTGGTACAAAAGGAACAATGTCGTATTTTTACCAGAAGAGATGAACCAGCAAACTACCCAGGGATTCACCCTATCGAAATTTTCTGAGCTTTGCCGAGGGCCCAGTATTTTCTCATGATACCAACGGATAGTGTTGAAAGATTGGCCAAAAATGGTGAAAATGGTAGGAAAAACTGCTCAGAAGCACTGTGCAGAAGCGCCTACCCTACGAAAAATCAAGCAAATTGAAATGAAGATGCACAAAACACATTGATATTTGCTATGTGTGAGTATGATATAATCAAAAATCACAGTATGGTAATTTTTATTTGAGCAAGAAAGTGTTTTTATATTTTTCGGAACAGTCTATATGGTTGTGTGGCAAGTACAATCATACCTTATCCATAACAAAAAAATCCTAGACCAGACCAGGACCCAGTCACCAACAGCATGGTGGTGCTCAACAAATGTGCCCTTATCGACTGAGCTAAGGGATGGCCCATGACTTCTGCAGAATGTGAACAGGCGCCTCATCCAATATTTCTATGAACTCATGAATTCTGCTACATACATCCTAAATGTCATGTAAATTTCTGTCTTCTGAGACCGACACATGCAATCGTCCTTTAGCACATAAGAAATTAATAATTTGCAAGTGGGTACCTGAGATCTTTTTTCTAGACTGCTGGAGCTAATACCCAAATGACATGAGCTAATAGCCTGAACCGTCGTACGCTGACTTGCATTTGAAATGATTTATTTTAAGCCGATGTGTACATAGTTGTATGTTCTTTTTATGGCTTTTGAATTCTATTGAATTGTATCATGTTTTGTCTGACCTTATTCAATGTTTGTAAATGTCTTGTAACAATTTGCTGAAAAGATATGAAGTTTTTAAACTCAATTCAAACGTGCTTGCCCTCATCGATGAAAATTTCATAAGGACGTCAAGCAAGATTATGAAAATACTAAATAAGTAAATAAATATCGAGTTTGTTTAGACAAACTGAGGTCATAATCAGCCTAACTCAATGAAGGAGCTATCAATACATCAAACTGTCCAGATCCAAACAATTTGGGAAATGATCAAGCGTAAATTTAAGAAATGTGACAAAACATTCAAAACACCCTCTGAGTTGGCAACACATACAGTTGAATTCTACGGGGTCACCACTATCACCCCTGTCAATGCTGCGAACTTGTTTGCGCGCTTCTTTCATTAGTCTACAGGGTGTCCGAATATTATCCGTACAATAAAATGGTGTTAAAACTCACATGTAGCACACTACGATCATAATTAGTTGTAGTAACTTGATTATTACTTAGCAAGTCATATTCATGTTATCTCAACCGAATGGCAACAAGTGTGCTGATAGGGCTATCTATATTGTTGGATTAAAAAATGAATATGTATTGTTTGTAATACCAATATGTTTGCAAATTACAAGATTTATTGATTCATTTCAAAATGGCCGCTTCGTGCTGAGATGCACGCCTACAAACGTTTCGGGAAGTTATCCACGATGGCCACGAGTTCTTTGATAGATAATTGTTTCCAAACCTTTAAAAGAGACGATTTTAGACGTTCTAGTGATACACGTCGTGCTTGTTACGACTGAAGCCTCCACGGTACTTGGATTCATTCGACGTCACACCTGGAATTTCACAGATATCTACGCACAAAAGACATTATTCTGTACCTTACTCCGTAGCATACTGGAATACGCGACCGCTGTCTGGTCACCATATCACCAAATATCATCAGAGCCGAACGAACTTCCATGGAACGACCCGTTCAATCTGCCCGACTAGACCGCACGATGTATGTTGATTGGTTTACAAACCTTGCGGGCCAGGCGTACAATCATACAGCAACTGGTTGTCTACGACCTGTTACGCGGCAATATAGACTGTCCGGAGTTCTTACGCGATGTTCCCCTTCACGTCCCACTTGAGAAGCGCACAACTAGTCGCTTTACCTGTTCACCGGACCAGTTATAGCCTCAACAATCCACACAATGACTACCTGCAACCCCTTAACGATACCAATGCATATTTTGATTTTAACATTACCAAAAACATTTTTAAAACTAAGATTAAGAGGCAGGTAGAGTAGTCTGTAATATTTTTATGTCGAAGGCAAAGAACAAGAATAAATATTTATAAAAAAGCTGGAAAAAGATGGCAGATAAGGTACACAGTAGTAGTCTGGCAGAAATGAAGCGTGAAATTTAGCGTAAACCTCAAAAATGATTCAGGTCGACGAATATTTTTTATTGTATTTTTTTCTTAAAGCTTGCTAGAAAACCTAAAGAACCTTTTACTTTTTGTGTACTTTTGTACTGAGCAGATGGTTTGAGACTTTCAATTCCAGGCCCGGCTCCTTTCTTTGCCATTGCCACTTTCGACTTTCTGCCATAACCACTAGATTGCAACAGGCAGCAGTCTACTGCACTGTGTCATATTGATCGCATCACTTATCACAATGAATCCAAGGTGATCTATGAATAACCTGCCTCACTAACACAAAAGCTGTCATCTTCTCTCCCGCCGGCTTAATAGTGCGTGGAGACGCAGCAACAGATAAAAAGAAACACTGAATTTTCTGCGTTATCTAATGCACATAAAGGGCTGCTAGATTCGGCAAAAAATAATCGGGATATTTCATGTGAGCTTATGCCAGATAACGCCTAACTGCTCGCCTCGCTTGTATGAAAGATTGCAAACAACATCGTTGTTTACGCTCCTTTGGCTTGGAGATTACACGAGGGGAAATCTTGCGCGCCCGTTAAAATTAATTATTTTTTTTTCTGCGGAGAGTAAAACACGGTCTCTGAGGGGAAGGTCCATTAATTATGTCACGCGGTAGGGGAAGGAGGGGGGTTTATAGGAAAGTCACTTTTTGCGTGACGCCAATTAATGGACGTTCCCTAACCAGTGATGGTCAAACTAATCATTCTTCCTCCCTCCCCACAGACCATGAGGACGTGGCCGGCGCCGGTACTCGATCTATAAACAGAATGAACTAGCGAGCGTGCCACATTGGAAAATGTAAAAAGCTAACTTCCAAGCTACATCTATGTGATTCTCTGTGCTATTACACTGTAGTTCTGATCGGTGACGAGGTAGCAACTCACGATGCGCAATGATCCTTTTTTTTTTTTAATGTTTTCTCAGGAGCTATCACTTATTTTGTGGCAAGCTGAACCCTAAAACAAACAGCCTTCATGTGTCTGCACTTGAACATGTTTATGTTCAGGAGAATCCAAATTGTATTCATCTTGCAATCCAATATTCCTTTACCATTGAAACTCCCAAGCAGGTTGATGCAATTGATAGAGTAAATTATACGCAGAAATTTCCCCTCTTTTAATTCCAAGCCAAAAGAGGCGTTAACAACGAAATTGTTTGCAATCTTTCATGCGCCATGCAGCAATGTTAGCAATCTTTTATACAACATGAGAAAATTTGTAGTCAAATGGGATTCTTCATTTATTTTCGATCAAAATGTTCAAAGAAAGAAACTTCTGTTATGCAGCCCTCTCCGAGATATTTGAAAAATGAAATCGACTAGATTGCCTAAAGGGCGAACACGAAATTATTGCGACACATCCAACAGGGCATAACTTTTTTACCATTGGGTAAAAATCAACCCAATTTTGCACACTTTCTATTGATGTGTATTGTTTACATGCTGTGAAGCTCGAAGTCGTGTTTTCGATTCAACGAAATGGAAGGTGAACCAACGCGGAGTCGAGAGAACAAATTCTTTCCAAACACCTGGAATTTCGTCCTGTCGCACCGGCAGTTGGGAAAATGTTGAACATTCACTATTCAACCGTCTCCAGAAGTGTTGAAGTGGTTCCAGGGAGCGGTTGACGTTGGACCACGCAAAGGAGCTGGAAGAAATCCAGGACCGGAGAACAAAAAGACGGAGGGAAAGGTGAAGCGGATGATTAAAGCAAATCCCAACGTCTCAAGCCGTGGGTTGGCTAAAAGATCGGAATGTCGCAGAGCTACGTCCAGAGGCAAAGAAGAGCTGGATTACATACATACAAGGTACAGAATTTCCAAACCGCGATGAGCGGCAACAATCGATGGCTAAAACTCGGGCATTGAAGCTCTACGAGAAGATGCTGACAAAATATGGCTGCTGTGTGATGGACGAACGAATCGCATATAAAAGCCCATATTTAAGCAAATTCCGTTGGAGTTTGATCTTCAACGCTGAGAGCAAGTTCTATGTGGACGACTAACTTTAAGAAGCAGAAACTCTCGAAGTTCGCCTCCGAACATCTCGTTTGGCAGGCCTACTTCCCAGGCTCTGCGGACTCGAGGAGTGAGCCTCTTCGTGACAAAGGGCACGGCAGTGGCGAGATCTACAAATCTGGGTGCCTTCGAGAAGCGCCTTTTGCCGTTCTTGCAAGAGCGTATGACAAAGTCCGCTTATTTCGGCCAGATTACGCATCATGCCACTGTTCTAGCAGTGTTCTGGAGCTGAGCATGAGACACGCCTGTCCATTTTGTTCAAAGGACATGAATCCGCCAACAATGCCGGGCTGCTCCCGGTGAAGCTGTGCACTGGGCAATAATTAGTAAGGGAATTTCGGGAAGAGTAAGAAGACAGTCAAAGACGAGAGGACGTATCAAGAAGAAAATGGAAAAAAAACTGAAGGAACTGGTACCGGATGACACACTGTAAAGACTTTGATGGATGGCATCATGCGAAAATGCGTTCAATTTTACGCTCTTGGCATCCACCAGATCAACCCTTCTTTTTGATTACTGCAGCAGCCATATGTTTAAGACCACCCTAGTGCAATTCTTGTACATTAATTGTTATGTTATGGTGACCCGTCTCCGTGCGAGGAGCAACGATTATGAGTGCAGAAGGGATATTGTTCGCCTATCACCATGAGGCAGGCGTTCAAGAGCAGAACAACAAATGTTCTTGGCTAGGAATGAAGATGATGGAAGAGAAAGTGTTGAAAGGTCCGTCAGAGTGCGGCAGGTAGGGAAAATTAACCAGATGTTTTTGAAAATTGAGCGAAAGGGCAGCGTATCCAGCAGTACTTCGAACCATGGACGTCTATCCCGGCCTAACATCCCACTCGACAGGAGGTAGGTTGTAGCGACAGACCAAGTCCGCCTTCGACGGACAAAAAATTGGACGCATGAGAGACGCTCATGTACCACTGCATGGCGTATGGCTTCATGCCGGCGATCTGTTGTGTGCACTCTGTTACTGATGCGAGGGAGAGTCTCTCCTTTTGGAGTTTTGTTTTGATTCGCATCGACTGGCGAGTCACTTGTGTTTTTCTCGTCTGTCTCCAGACGCCAGGGAGACCTCTAGAGAAAACATCGTAGACGTTATGCGATACTGGTCCCACGCAGTACAGCTACTGGTTACCACCATTTGCGGAGTTCACATACATTAATTGTTATGTTATGCGCCACATCCGTGCGTAGGAGTAACGATTACGATGTAGAAGGAGATGTTACACTCATCACCGCGGGGCACACGAAGTGAACAACAATGTTTTGGCTAGAAATGAAAGATGTGAAGACAAAGTGCTGAAAGGTCCGTCAGAGTGCGGCGGGTAGGAAGAATTCTGTCCCTGGTTCGAGTACCGTTGGATACATGCCCTTTCGCTCAATTTTTCAAAAACTGTCTATTTATTAAAATTTCCTACCCGCCGCACTCTGACGGACCTTTCAACGCTGTCTCTTCACGTGCTTTCGTTCTAGCCATACGTCATTGTTGTTCACTGTTGCGCTCTATGGTGACGAGCGCGAACATCTCCTTTCTACAACTAAAATTTTGGTTTGAAGCTAAACATTATAAGAAAATTGGCATGACATTTTCGGTGTCGCAATAATTTCGTGTTCGCCCTTTATTTTCAACAATATTACGAAAAGCGCTAAGTTTCATCCAAATAGACAAGTTGTTGACAGATTTTTTTCCTGAATGTTTGGCTCATGGCACAGATTCCAAGAACAACGTTTCTGGCACAGTGTTCTTCCATAATAGCCGTGATAGTCGTATTTTTTGGTAATGTTGGTTAGACTGATTTCTTCTAAGTTCATGTCAACCTTGAAGAATGATATCACATATTTAAATTACCAGACAAGATTAGCACACAAGATAACCGCCCTAATTCTCCGAATGATGCGAACTATTTAACGAAGAGCAAGACGTTTTGTCCTGAAATACCCCGAAGGCGGAAAACCCATCAAGAATGAAAACACAGAATTGCACCGCAACTATGCTGAGGCCTTTCAAATATTTACCGAGAGCAAAAAATAGTATCACATTCAGACCTACATGGTTTTCGAAAAAAAAAAATGAAAGGAAAATAGCTAACCAACTATCTTCCATCTGAATCCAAATATTTGTCCACTTCACTATGCTGTCGGTCAAACGGCAGCTGGTTTGGTCGGTCGGAATGTACCGAAGGCAAACACCAACCCATCAGCGGTTGTTGGATGCGTAAAAACTTGTGTAATGGTCATTTCTTAAGCTCTGGTTTAAGGCCTGATCAAATATTGAGCTTTAGGGCTCGGCGTGGGAGTGTGTTGCATCGCTCCTCTTTCGGAAGGTAGATAAGTGGCAAAGCGGAGCGGTACGGAACAAAGTCAAAATTGCCCCACAGAGCCGGCTCTCGAGTAGCTACGGACCACAGTCAGAGTCCGGTGGTGTTTGGGCAGGCATGAAGATTTGGCCTTTGAGGCTGTGCCGAAACAGAAAACAGAAAAGGCGAGAAGTGATTTGGGTCGTTTAGGAGGTTCTCGAAAGACAGGGAGAAAAAGAAAAGAAACCAGCGTTTGTCGTCTCTCTGCAGGATACAGAAGCTTGGGTGCGTGTGGTTATTGGAAGGTTCGAATCAAAACATTGCTCATGGGTGGGCTTTGCCCGTGTGCCTTGCTTTGTTGACTGGAATCAGTGGTATTAAATAGCCATTTAAATACCGAGTGGACACGTGGTGTTGAGTTGAAAGGTGGGTCATTTATTTTGGAAAGCTATACCTGAGGTTGAGAAATGGTTGAAAAGAAGAAGAAAATCTTTAGAAAACGGAGATCAATAGCAGTGGCAGTGGAAGTTCAATTCGCCTTCTCTGGATCACAGTCACAATCGCAAATATGTGAAACCATTAGTATCTGTGCAGAATGAGCATTTCTCAAAGATGACATCGTTCACTGCTGATGCTTCTACGTCTGGATGATTTGCTTCCCTAACAACTGGGACGTCATAAAGTGTTGCTCATTTCTGGGCAACTGTGAAACGAGCCACTCAACAGCATCACCATGTGTGAATATGATGAACCGACCAACTTGAATCGATCTGAAATTGATACAAAGTTTCCAACTGAAACGTTTTCCAGCTGAAACAGAAGCTATAACGAGCAAACGTCAAGCAAGATGCCTTCTCATTCACAAGCACGCACTCAGTTAGCATTCAAACATAATGTTTTATGAAATCCCATTTGGTGCACAATCTGGAAATGATTACAAACGAAAGCTGTGATTTTCAGCTTCATCTGACTTATTAGCTGCTGGAATCACTTGTCCCTCCCTCGACTTCAGTGGTGTTGTAATCATTAGATGGAGAACATTGTTTTCAATCCGCTTAATGTTTCCATATGTCGAATGATGCAACTATGCGACGACGATGTTTTTCCCCCGAGTTGAGGCCACATACTTTCTTCGTGAATAATTGAAGATGATTCTAAAGAATTCTCATCCGTAATCGAGCTGATTCCGAGCCGTTGATCTTCATCTTCATGATGATGATGATCGTTTGTTTGTCCATACCTCTTCCGATTTCCTACTGCCTACTTCCGATCGCTTAAGGAGCAATTCCCAGCCATCGACATTCTGCTTCAGTCCCATCTCGTCAATAAATGAGCAAACTATATATCTCCCGGGACAGAACATCAGCCAAACAAGCAGAATGCAGGGGACAGCAAAAAGAAGTCCAACGAATGAATCCAAACCATACGACAAACAGCCGATAAAAAGCGGAAAGGCAAGAAAATCGGAATTCCAGCTGGGAAGAAGTGTCATAAATTTAATTTCGAAGCCATGTTTTGCAACAAGTAGAAAGAACGTTCATCCTATCTAGCCATGTACACAAAACGAGAGTCAGGGAAATCTGGTGTCTAGTTCTCAGAGGATGGAATGAAGAGAGTGGAAGAAAAAACGGTTCAGAACACCCGCTCAAGACCGAAACGGAATGAGCCGGAAAGTCACAAAAGTCATAAAACGTGATAAGTGTGGCGTCATTTAGATACGATGCATCCTCGGTCGTCAGCTCCGTCGGTTCTTGTGGCCATCGTGGACATGTGCATCATCGTCGTTGTTGTCGGCGGTGGTGGCGGTGGAGTTGGAGGTGTTTACCTGTTCGAGGAGCTTTCCAGTCTCAGAAGCAGAAGCAGAAGCATCAACAGAAGCACGAAGAGTTTGGTGTTGTTGTAGGCTTCTAGTCAAACATCGGGCTCTGTTTTTTGATACATATTTCATGAAATTTAATTAATTTGGACTTTTGTTTTCTTTTCATTTCTCACCACCAGGTGGGATTATGTTTCTGTGTTTTGTCCCTCATCCGGAAATGTGTGAGCCCGGGCCGACGGGAGGTCCGGATGGGTGTCGTACGTTGGTTTGTGTTGGTCAGCTTCTCCAGTTTCTTGTTTTTTCAGGCTCGGGTTGGATATTGGCCACAGCACAGCAAATATGTAAGCTGGCAAAACATTTAATATTCTGTTCAATTTAGGCTAATGGTGTTTAGCCATTAGAGTCAACACAGGTCCCCGTAAGGTTTTCAGGCGGAAAAAATGTATTGATGGAGCTTTTGGGTGCAGCGCATCTTTGTAAGGAAAGGTTCGTTGGTAGTGGTGTAGTTGTAATGTGCAAACTTGCTGGAGGCAGCTGGCTTTGAATCCCAGTTCTGCCTTTTCCAAATAGTAGGTGTAATTTGAAAATGCCTTGAAAGTTCTTAAAGAATACCTCCTGCCTGTGCACTTAGAGCTCATTTCATTCCAAAGAACGTCATTTTTTTTAAAGTTCAAAAAGGGTAATGGACTCCTAACTCCTAACTCCTTAATTCGGCCTCTCTACCAAATATGTAATTTATTCAGCAATAATCAACAAAATCATGTTGCATTAATGATCTTTTTTTTCCAAACCAATTGAGCTATTATTAATTAAACGACTGTTCCAGAAAGTATAAACACACCTTATTTTAGCGGTCACTTTGAATATAATGAAATATTTCAACATTGTTTGGCTGCGTCCTTTTGTTTGCACATTTCTGAATGACGTGCACAAATGGTGCACTATAGGCGGACTCTCCTTGAAGAATTGGTCAAGGAAGTGGGTGTAAGCGTCGGAGCGGTACGATCTGCGATTCGAAAATATAGAGAACAGTGTACGTTTGAAGATGCACCGAAGAGTGGTCGGAAATCCGGTCCTCCGGTCCGGATATCGATAAAAAGATCAGGGATGCCTACTAGCGAAAACTAGCGACTTCCGTTCAGGATGTTGCTAAAAAACTAGGGACCAAAAGGAACCCAAAACAGGCTGCGTCCGTGAAACCACGGGACCGCAAACTCTACGATTTGTTATTGTGTAAAAACTCTGGGTGTATAATCCGAAAAAATCGGTAAGAAGGTTAAGGTTTCACAGGCAATATGGGAGTGTGGTAAAACATCTAGTCCGTACATCATAACGGAGATTATGAACACTCAGAAATACGTTAAGGAATGTCTCCAAAAGCGATTATTGCCGATGATCAGACAGCACGAAAGTCAAGTAGGGTTTTGGCCTGATTTGGCGTCATGTAACTATGCAAAGGACACTTTAGAATGGTACAAAAGTCGAAATGTATGCTTCGTGCCGAAAGACATAAATCCGCCGAACTGCCCGGAGGCACGACCAATCTAGATTTTTTGGGCTTTAACCAAAGCAAAGCTTCGAAAATTCTTAAAACCAGCGGACCTCATCCAAAATTTAAAAAAAGATTGGCCAAAAGTGGTCAAAATGGTGGGAAGTACCACTGAGCAGAAGCTAATGGGTCATGTTCGAGGAAAAGTTATGAGTATTGGCTATGATTAAATATTTTGATTAAAGGTGGGTGAAATATCATATAAAACACAAATATAAATATGGTTTGGCAAAAAAAAATTAAAACTAAAAAACATGACTTTTTTGATTGGGAAACTAGGAGAATTTAAAATTTAACACTTCATTTGATCACTTTTTGAAAAAATAAAAAATTAAACCTTGAAACACTTTTTTAAATTTTCGCTAGTAATCGCGAGCAAATTCCATTTAATTCCACTATGAGCTTATCTTTTGACAGATAGGCCTATTTCGTCTGCTACTTACAGACTTCTTCAGTGTCGAGCACTCGGTACACGTATGTGTGTAATAAACGCAATAAGAGCAGGTTTGTCGGCAACCACTGACCCAAATCGAACGAAACAACCTGCAAATGAAAGTTGCTATGTTTCCATTAAATTTTTTGAAATCGGTCAACTGGTTCCAGAGAGAACCAGGTTATAAAAAGGGATCCAGGTAATATAAAGAGAAGAGGTTATAAAAAGTCACTTTTTGTGTGACATAATTAATGGACGTTCCCTTGCGGAGAAACCCGGCTTACTTTGTTTCGTCAAACATATTGTGACGAACTTTCCGCTTGGTGGGTACGTGGCCTTCATCCAGGATTTGTCGAAGATCATCGCGAAGATTGAAGTTGTATGAGAAACTGTCATCCACAGGAATCCAATTCATTCCAAGCACGGATTCAGAAACTCCAGCACGTTCCAACGCTAGGTTCTTTGGTTCAATGGCAGTTGTTTCCCCAATTTCGCAGAGAAGTTTCGCCGAATTTGAACGGAACCAGCCGATCTCGAAGCCACCCATCGAATGTACATAAAAGACCTCATTTACCACTTCAACGGCTTCTTCGACGGTCATAAAGCTGTCCAAAAAATCGTCCACGTTGTGGTTTTTAACGATAGCAGTGACTGCACGTGGATATACGTTTGCGAAGTCCTGGCATATTGTGCAGAAGCCATGACGTAGATGTCGATAAGATTCAACGAACAAATTTGCCAGAGAAAGCACTGTGACAGACAATCTTGGATGCGGATTATGAGTTGGTGGAACATCTCCTTGAAGTCACCACAGATGGCTACCGGAAATTGACGGAAACGGCTGAGAACTGCTGGTAGAGGTGTCAGTACGTCAGGTCCCTATAGGAGTTTTGAATTCAATTAAACCCCATTTGTCGTCGCTGCTGCGTCCCAAACCAGCCTCGCCTTATTGGGTTTTTAGGGATTTTGCACGACTCCTAAGGATAGAAACCACATACGTTTCCGATCTACATTCTTCAACTCTGCTTTGGTTACCTTATGCGCGTAGCCCTTCTGCACGTACTGCGCTCTTTGCTCACGGACCCGCGCTAGCAATGACCCAAGTAGCACACTACGACCATATTTAGTTGTAGTTACTTGAATATGACTTAGCAAGTCATATTTAAGTTATTTCAACTGAATGGCAACAAGTGTGCTACTAGGGGAAGAATCCCTTGCCAGCCTCCGCTCTAGAGACTGTAGACACCAGACTGCCATTGGGTATCAATCTTGAAAGTCGGGATCATCGCTGCAAAGGACAGTTCTGCTTGCTTTCTTCAGAGATTTCTAGTTGAACTCGTTGTGACTTTGGTTCTTTGCGGGTTAGCTTACCCGGCCACTGCAGAGTTAATGGTTTTACCGGTCCGGATACGCCGAAACGATCAGCAACCCCTTCCTCCAGAAGTGCGGTCGACGATCCCTCATCGATGAAAGCACTCAAAACATAGGGCAAAGATTGCTGATCTGCGTTACATGATTGGAGGAAACATTTGGGAAAGATTGAGCGGAATGAGAGTGAAGAAGAGTGTGGTGTTTTAGCGGCAACCCTCAATCCCACAACCCTGACAGGACTTGCACGGCCATTTGCTGTGGCTATTCAGGCACGTACGACACAGGTTTTTCTGCTGAACCATTTTCCACCGTTCATCGATGTTGAGCGATTTGAAGTTATAGCAATCTGCCACCAGATGTCCTTATCGTTCACATGTAGCGCATATCGTAGACAACCCACTCCATCTTCAACGAACTAGGAAGTTTCTCAACGAGCTCCTGCATGAGCACCGGATTGACCAAGTGCGTGAACCGACTAGTTGCTTTTAAGTGGTAGATGAGATTCTGAACGGTTATTCCAAAATTAATCACAGTTTAGATGCGGTCATGTCGTGGTGCTGGGTCTCTATGAACCTGAGGAACGCTTGAAGGAAGAAGAAGCAGCCATCACGCCGACTCGTAAACATGCCCCTCTAAGCATCTTTGAAGCTGAATCAGGTTCTCAACATCCGTAAAAACACAGGCTGTCGTTGACTGCTCAAAGCTACAGATGAATATTGGCCAATCTTCAGGATTGCCAAAAAATATGAGCAATTCTTTCCCCATTACCTGTCCGGCTGCCAGCTGGTTAGCATCCACTGCCGTGGGAAATGCACCAGTTCTTCCTTGATTCACACCCAACGGATCGCCCATGGGAATACCTGTAGGAACCGTGGGATCTTAGACTCGCGGTGGTTGACTCGGAGCCGGTTGGTGTTGATTTGTGTTGGATTCTGCGAGGGGCATTGCAGGTTTTCGGCCAGTTGTTGCTCGAGGATGCATTTCACCGGCATACGGCACCGAGCTGTTGAACGGACGTGGTTGTTGGTGTTCAGGGCTTAGTTTGTTCTGAAGTTGCATCGGTTGTATCGAATTGGGAAGCATGGCAGTGGATTGATGAATCCATGGGACGCTAGTCAGCACAGCGGGAACATATTTGGCAGGATGAACTGAGGTGTGACGTTAACCTTCGGTTTGCATTGGTAGCTTCGGTCTAACTAACGGTGGTGCATCTCTGGGAACCATCAGCGAGGCAGGGATTTTACCTCCGTGTTATTCGAGAGAACATTGTTGCAACTAGTTGAATACCCGTTGATCCGAGTCGGGAATCGATCCACCGCTGCTGCCACACTCACTCAACTGTCGGATTAAGCTCTGCTTTTTATCCAAGGACTTCTTCCTGACCAACTGCTGCTTTTGCTGGAACTCCCTTTCATATTGCAATTTGATGTCGCAAATTTGCTTCTTTTTTCCATTATCGCCTTCTTTTCTTACAGACGACGCAACTCTTCATCCATTTCCTTCTTCTTTAATGAATCTTGCGCTTCTTGCTGCTTCTTCCGGATCTGTTATTTTTCCGCCAGTTTCAGCTCGTTCTGCAGACGGATGACACGGTTACTCGAAGTCGTGCTACGAACAATTGATCGCACCTTATTGGACCCTTTATGGAACTGATTTGGCCACTGACAAACGGAGACTTTGATCTGTCGGTGGGGATTCTAACTGACTTGCCGAGGATGCTCCCTCGACGATTTGTTGTGCACATATGTGCACATACTACAAACATACGGCTTGCCCTTCACCGAATCATCCACTCCTGCGCAACCGAAGAGCTACCCAGTTTTTCTGATTGCTGTGAACCGTAGATTGTAAGTTAGTTTTTCAAATAGGTTTATTTCAGAGCACTTACAATAGTTTTAAAATAAACTCACTAGATTTAGGCACAATTCAATTATTTAGAATAATAATAGGGTATAACTGTAACGTAGATTAAGATAGAATTCAGTAACTACTTTTATGCACGTTCGATAAGCTGGCAAAGCGAAAACATACAATTTTCCACTCCTCACTCTCATTCATTCAGCATTTGACGTTACCTCCGCTCTCCCGTCACACACGACATTCGGTTCTGCAACGGCCTGCTGAAAAGCGTCTCGCTCCAAGTCGACGGCGTCGCTGTAACGGGAAGTGTTGCCGTCACATACCCTCGCCCGTAAACCTAGGTGTTGTTCCGGATGTCCTGGAGGTACAATACATTTACGTTGCTCTCCGACGTCCAACACTGCCAGGTCACCGCAGGATGCCACTCCGTGTTTGTACTAGTGCTTGAAGAACTCTTCCTTCCATCACGGCCAACGAAGGTTTTCTCGATCCATCCTCTGATCCATTGACTTCGCACAGTACCGTTCAGAACCAGCACCAGTTCACCCACATCCAGATCCTTTACCTCGTCGAACCACTTACTTCGACGAGTTATGACCGGAAGATACTCCTTAATCCTGCTCCTTCAGAATTCGGCGACGATATATTGAGCCATCCTCCAGCTGCTACGGAATGTACCGTGAACTTCAACGTTAACTGCTGGTTCAATTTTGTTGAAATACCCAGGAGGAAGTGGTTGGGTGTCAGCGATTCCTGGTCCGCAGAGTCCAGCGGAATGTACGTGAGTGGCCTGGAATTCACCAACGCTTCTGCTTCGAAGATGATGGTCTCCAGGGTCTCGTCGTTAGGTTTCCGTAGATATGCGTGGCGCTCTGGTGGGATAAACTTCCAGTCAGTATGAGTGTTGGTAAAGGTGGTTGCCAAGGCCTTGTTTCTTGCCGCTATCTCCTCCTGTAGCTGTCGGTTGGCTCCTTGGAAACACGTGCCGTTATGCGAGTAGAACACTGCCGGTGATCCGCGTCGGCATTCAAATCTGCTTACGGCCATAACACACTACTCCGTAGATGCACTACTTCCATGTACACGGTGCGAACGGTAAGGCAGGTAAATAAGGCGATCCAACGCTTCTCCTGACTACGACCCACCTTAACTAATACTGGCCCAAAATAATCGATGCCAACGTACGTAAAAGGGCGTATGAACGGCTGTAGCATTGCCTCCAGAAGTGGTGCCATAACAGGCGCTTTTAGTAGGTCCTTAGATATTCTTGTCACTATTTGAACGCGATTTCAGCTTTGCGGTTTCGTGGTTGGCGTGGCGATGATGATACCAATCAGTGATCAGGACCTTCATCGGATGATGTTTAGGGAGAATATCTGGGAATTTTGCATGGAATGGAAGGAATTTCACTGTTCCAATGCGGCTTCGCATTCGCAGGAGGCTTTTTTTGTCCATAAAAGGCCGTTCTTGTAGATGCTGCTGGATTTAGGAACGTTAGGATGCTGTGCTTTTGGGTTGCCGCTTGTCTCTTTCAACAGCACTCTCTCCTCCGGGAAGACTTTCGTTTGCACCATCTTTAATAGCAGAATATCTGCTTGCACGAGTTCAGCCTGGGTGAGTATCTTCTTCCGTAGACTTTGTCCCACATTCTTTTGACGCAGGCCGTCAATGAAGCGGATGACGTATGCCGAAATTTACGTGACATTTTGGTAGTGTGTACTACTAATTTACTTCTTATGTCGTGCTCATATCATTTTCAGATATTAGGCTCAAAATAAGGTATTAGTTATTAACCCTTTTTAAATTTGAATGTATTTGAGTTGGTTTCAGATACTCGAAAAACGTTCAACACCCGATCCGTTGTTGCCGTTCTTATTCAGTTAAAAATTATATGATTTTTTGAACCCTAAGGGATTAATCGATAATGTTATTTACTTATGTATAGGACTTTATATCTTGCGTATGAATAACGAGCTAATTCAATTACTAATTAAATCTATTTGTCTCTTTTCAGGTTCGTTTGCTGGTCAATATGGTTCTGAAAGGCCATATAATGTCGGTTATATGTGTGTTGCATGCCTAACTAGCATTATTACCACCTCCTATAATTATCAAAAATGTGAACATGAAAAATCAAAATTCAAAGCATTGCTATAGTCAAGTAAGTCCTTAGCCTTGTGAATAAACTATGCTACGCTATGCTATGCTATTTGACATTTAAGTGCCAATTAGAATTTAAAGACTGTTCCGATAATTATGAATACACTAATGATTAACCGATTAGTGTATTTATAATTTTCGGAACAGTCTTTAATCTCGAAATTTGGCTCAGTATATATTTATTCGCCAAATTCTTTACATCCATTTCAGGAAACTCGTCGAGAACAAGCGCCATAAGTTTTCAAGCCTTATTGTTCCAGTTTTAGTATCGTATCTTTTTAAAAAATACAACCAACCTCATACAGTTCGAGAATGCACGCCACCTGGTGCTGAATGTTCGTAAAAGGTCGACTTAATGATTAATTGTTTCTGGCTTCAGATGGGTGGGGGAATGAAACCGATGCCTGAATTGTAATTACTATAACAAATTCAATCATCAAATCATAGAAGACTTCTCTGATAGAAACTTTACATAGTCTCTCTAAAATCCATTTACTCGAACCAAATTTAGCGCAACTAACCCTATGAGGTCCTGTTCGATGGCAACTACCAATTTGTGTGTTCGCTGTTGCGCACCTAAGAGATATTTCAAATGCCTATATCAAAGCTATGGTTTTGTGTATGTATGCCCAGTGGAGTGGTTTCATTACTGTGCTAAAAAATAATAATGAAGATTAGTGGCCGGAGCAGTGTAAAAGATGGGCAGTAAAAAATAAAGAAAATAACAACCTCCCTCCGGAAGGGAAGCACAGACCTGGGGTTCGCATTTCGGTGTACAAACATAAATACCTATGTATACTTCTATCATGAGGCCGTAATGTATGGGTCTTGGGGATTAGTTGGAAGCCTCCTTTCGGTCAGCACCATTAGGGGGGCTGGGAGTTGATTCTACACTGTGACTGGGACTCGTTTGTTGTTGAATACGTTTACCATCGCGTCGAGCTGGGCGTTTGAGCTTTTGCAGTAGGTCTGGTAATTGCAGACTGTGTGATTGAAGCGATGTAATTTGGTGTAAAGTTTTAATGGACAATTGTTACGAACTTTGTTATTAGTTTTGGAGTTCCTGTACAGATGAATGTCTGGTTTATATTTTTTTAATGAGCATATTTGGAGTGACTTTAATGGGGTAAAGCATAGCATTGATAATTAGGAAGGTTAACTGTTCAGGTGCATGATCTTATTCTAAACATCGAAACAAGGTCGAATAGGTGATTTATAATTATATCTTCTCAAGTTGTTACATTTTTGATCGAATGATTTCATTTTTCTGTCGTTGATGTATCCTAATTTATTCGAAACCATTTCCCACAATTTTGTCATTCATCCTTCCATTCTTGAAAATGCTTATTTATTCTCGACATTTTCCAAATCGCCACCAGGAGGGGTTTCTCTGCCATATTCGTTTAGTGTCAGAGTGAACTCATATTTTACCCACCCCTCGAATCCTCACTCACTCACTTCCTCTGTGCTCTGTGCAATGTTGGCAAATTTCACACATGAGACCTTTTGCATGATTTTGTGTCCCTTGCTTGTTTGTTTTCCCTCCTTCCTCCAACTAGCAGGGTCTCCGTTGTCGATTTTGCTCAAAGCTTGTATCATCCCTTTACCCATCGTCTGTCGGTATATTCACCGTCGATCCATAGCAGGTTCCCTCGTGTAAGAAGCTTTATATCAAACATCTTTATGTGCAGTATGAGTAAAATACAGACACAGAGTAACGCATATAAAAAAAGCAGTAGCGGAAAATATGATAACGAAGAATTACCATGGTCGTCTTGCTCTTGTTGTACCGGAGAAAGACAAAGAAGTTAGTACAGGAATCTGTCGAGTCGTACAGTTGTTGGGTGCAGTCTCAATACAATTTCTTTATTTATTTGTTTAAGCATTTAGGTTGATTTTCAGGTAGTAGGCATTTGAGTCCAATAACATGAATAAGAACAGAATAATTAAATAATGGACCCTTGATAAGTTGCAACTAGTAGACGCTGTTACCCGTCGTACTGTTTTGCTGATTCCTGTAGAGCTAATAAAAGAAGGTTTATCAGGCCTGGCTTTTTACTGGCAGTAAAGGTGTAACTCAGAGGCAAAACCTTGCGGGATGCGGCTGGATTCAATTCCCGGTCCTTGAGTTTTTTGTGGAGGGTAATACAAACCCATGGAAAATTGAAGAAAAGTACTAACAACATTAACATGAGAGACGGTAGTAAGCATTTTGTGAGTAACCAATCAGCTTGAAGTGTCAGAAGAGAAAAAAAGAAGTTTGTATCAGGCTTAATACTTAAAAATGGCAATGAATACGCTGAAACTATATCAATAAAAAAAATAGACCGGAATACGGAAATTCGCAACGATTTGTTTGGCTACGAGACTACGCCATAAGAGTTATCTCCAAAGAAAAATAAACCTCTTATTGAAAACCATCTTAATACAAGTATTTATATTCATGGTATTCTGTATAAAGCTGTATAGTTGACATAAGTGTTAAATTATTCATAAAAAGCTATTAGCTTGATGCTTTATGAAACGAAGAGTTTTTGTGCCTTGCAGTCTATCAAAGAGATCTTGATCGCAGTGAAATAGCTGTATTATTATTTTTTTCAAAATTATTTATTTGCACAGGCTCCATCGAAACAACTTTTCAGTTGCAGTCAAGTTTTCATGTTTATATGAATGAATTATCTTAGATATAAAGGTAGGGGGTTAGCATTGATTATTCGCGGTCGTCACGAGGTTAATAAGAATAACTATTTATCGAGTGGGTAGATGAGTGAGAATTAAAAGAATGGTTTACACAACACATTTATTTTGAATTCTGAACCTCTAACCATAACTCATAACCAAAGCGTGCATTGAAAAAAGCGTCTAAATGTTCCGATTTCTCATGCGATTACCCTGCCACCTGGTGGTCGGTCCACCGATCAGTTCTCAATATATACTAGTTGCCTATACACTTATGTTTCATTTTACTCAATTTTTAGAACAATTGTATGCTATCTCTTTTTCTCACACGGAAATGTTACTTATTTTCGTTAAAAATTGAATCAGCTCAATTTTTGAGTAGATCCACTTTTTACCAACATTTAGTAACATTTCTGTGAGAAAAAAATATTCAATTGTTCTCAAAAATTTAGTACAATGAAACGGGAGTGTACTCTGTGAAAATTTGACAGCTCCACGAGTTTGTTTACGGCAGCTAAGGCTAGAACAGTGGAACAGCTTCGATCTATGGTTTGATCGCACCACCTGCTCCATCCGAGTCTAAGAAAGTCCGCCATCGTGGCCCATGTCTTGTCCGCCGGATACGATCGCGGAAACATCTACAAGATTCAGGCACTTCTGGAGAAGGAAGAGTACTGCCTGGTTCCGGTCGTTTTAAGCGCTCGGAGGATTCAACAGAAGCTCAAACGAAAGACGGAAGGAAAGGTGGCCACTTTATCCCGTGCATTGTGCCGGAAGGTTGATGCGACCGGTCAAATGGTCAAGAAGTATTTGGCCAAAATAGATATCTACATGCGGAAGCGTCAGTCCAAGCCAGCCTTGTCGGAGAACCAAGCGGAAACCTAGAAGCAACCGCTGAAGATTCTGGTCAAAGAGATCCTCCTTGCAAAGCGAGACGTGGCGGTCGTTATGGATGACGAGACATACCTCACGTTGGACAGCAACGACTGGCAAGGCAAAGGCTTCTTCACCTCCCCAAAAGAAGAAATTAACAGCTATGTGAAGTCATAGCGCACACGAAGTTCCCAAAGAAGGTGTTGCTTTGGCTCACAATCATTGAAAAGAGGATGTCACGTCCCCCCTTCTTTTTGTCGGGGCTGGCAGTGAACGGCGGGATCTAAAGTGCAAAAAGCCTCCCATAAATTGCCGCTTTCATTAAAAAGTACCACAATAACACAAGGAGCATCTAGCGGAGGTGACTAAGGCTGTTAAACAGAACGAGAAAGGAATTTCACATAACTTCAAATCAACAGTCGCAGAACACATCTTCACGGAAAATCACGACATAACGACGAATGACATCACAATATTACGGACTACATCTACACCCTGGAAATTAGACGTCGCAGAAAGCTTAGAAATAAACAAACAACAGAACACAAATCTACTAAACAAAGACCAAGGCAACGGTTACACATGGCTCTTCAACTTAATACCCAAACGACATCAAACCCGACGAAGCGGAGCACCCGCTGCTACACAATAAGTAGGTTAGGTATAGATGGAAAAAAAGTGAGGTAGACATTAAGTACACTTGTTTTTGACTCAGGATAGATGTAAACAAAATAATAATAAGATAGGTATAAACAACATTATGATAGGTAAGCGCTTTGTATTTAGAAAATAGTATATATACGGCAGGTTTTCTTTAAGTCAAGTTATTAGTACGAGACACTGACGAAGTCTGCACATTGTAGACGAAATACGCGTATCTGTCGTAGATATGCAAAGGTAGTTGGAATTAAATGGAAGATATTAATTTTTCTTCTAATTTCTAGTTACACAAGGATGGTTTGAGCCTGATCTAGCGTCGGCCCACTACCTTAAGAGCACTTGGGCATTCCGGTGGTGCCCAAGCTTGTCAACTTTCCCAACGTGCCCTGTTGTCACTCAATCGAGAAGTTCTGGGTCAATTTGAAGAGGAGAGTATATTTAAATAATTTCGTGACCAAAACGACGGTCGATTCGGTCTAAAAGACGATCAAGGAACTAAAGAATATGCCTACATGCTAAATTTTTTTCGCCTATGGCCTAAGTTTCGGCTAACTGCCGCATGACGGCGTGGCAGGGAGTGGAAATATTTTTGTTAAGTTTGTGATTTCTTAATGAATAAGATTCATTTTGGTTTATTAAAATATCTTTTTTCGTTCATTTTTACCATCCATCCGAAAAAAGTCGCTATTTTAATGGGTGCATTGGACATCATTTGATTTAGTTCTAACCTGCACGTTTTCAAAAAATAAATAATAGTAAACATTCACAAACGACTCACAATATAAGCCTGACGTTAGTCAAACCACATACATGAGCTTCATACTCTCCAGGTCAGGTAAAGCCAATATATCTCGAACTGGTACATGAGATTGTCTACTTCAAACCCGAAGTACATCATAAATCTCAAATCTGATTTGAAGATGATTAGCGCAAGACCAAAAAACGTGATTTACGTACTGGTTACCTTGAGATTGCTGTCACTCAGCCCAACATGGTATAAATGAGCGTTCAAAGAATAATGATTGGACATAAGGCGAGACAACACACGAAAAAAGTCTCGACCCGCACCCATCCCCTAAAACCAAAATTTTGTCGACACCTTATTGACCCAATTCTCCTTTACTCCATTTGTGCTGCCTGACGAGTGACTGTTGACGATAAATAGCGAAAAATTCTTTGAAACCAATTTGTCGATTATATTTAGCGCCTTCCATAGCGCCCACCTTTGCGAGCGAATACGGAAGTGGTAACAATTGGTTTTCGGCTGATTATTTGTCAATTTTTGGCCAAAACTACGAATTGCTCAGTAGAGGTATCGTATCCAGTATGCGACAGAACGACGAAGCTTGTTGTAGTTGGAATTATGACTAACAGTTGATTGGAGAATCTCACATCGATGGAAGCTAGCATATCTGGTTCTGGCTTCGGCCATCCACAGCGGTTCTAGGACGGACATATTGCTTGCAGGCCAGGACCATAATGACGAGTAAAACTACTCAGGGCCGTTACTACAGAGCGAATTGTCTTTGATATCGACCGGATTTGATGTGACGGGAGAATTGATCAGCTGGACTGGATACTCCGGAAACGTGTTTCCAGTAACCTTTTAAATGTTGACTACACGGATCTCAACAAACGTGTTTCACCATAACGGTGATGACTCCAAAAGACTGGAACGAAATAGTCCTGAAAAATACTCCACCGGGTTTTTTGAGATGACGTGAACAAACTTTTTGTTCAAATTGGAGAACAATACTACAGCACATAGTTCAGGCTAACGGAGCCACCTTTGACATAGACGTCAGCAGCTGGACTAGAATGCTTCCAGTGGACTCTTACAGGACGTAGAAGCGCGATCCATACGCCCTCAACAACCCATCGGATGAGAAATGGAACTGAAATGATGTTGGTTTGGCCAACGATCTACTGCGAGGAATTCGAAGTGTGGTGATTGTATCGATCGTTCTGTGAAATTCTTTCTACTCGGGTTGAAAACTCGTAGGAATCTCCGGTTTCAGTCTTCAGCCTTCATAAACGCTGCATGAACAACTTTGCGACGACTCTTGATGGTTCCACTAGTCCAAGGGGATCGCAAATCTGCGAAATATAAGACACGACCTTCAGTTTGGTCAGAACGGAAGCTGGTAGCGGTAGCTAAACTTCGAAGCTCATCATGTCACTCTTCGGTTCCCAGACGAGCCCGAGATTGGAGACGGATTGGTTTTATTGAAGGTCACTGTACGAAGTGAAGGCTAGATCTTCTTCGGGTACGTTGGCGAGAGATTCAGAAGAGTTTGAAGCCCACTTTTTCGTATACACTGCTTTAAAAAATATAGCGGACATTTCTTGGTGAAGATGGATAGCATAGTCAGCGGCGTCGGCACTAGACAGGAGGTCATCCACGTAGAAATCCTTCTGGGGTACCGCGGCTGCGGCTGGATACACTTCGGTGTGTCTCTAGCGATTTTCAGGATCGGAATAGAAATGATGCAAAACCGTACCTTACACGTTTGCAATTCGTACGTAGCGATCGGTTGATCTAGAGTTGTACGCCAGAGGTTGCGTTGATACCGGCGGAACGATGGATGCAACTGGACCTGCCGATATACTTTTTCATTGTAAGTGAAGAACGCTATTTGATGGGTTCGAAACCTGATGTGGATCAACTTATTGGTCGTTCACCGAGAATCCAGAAGACGTCTTACAATTCGTGTCGAACACAACTCGGACTTTCATTCGGGTCTGGATTCTTTCAATACCGGATGGTGCGGAAGATATCAGTGTGGGTGGCTTTCATCTACTGGATCCACGAAGCTCTCCGTGTAACGTAGGCGCTCGTATTCTTCCATTAAGCGCCAAAAGGTTTTTTGGTGGCTGGATCTTGCTCAAGTCTCTTATCGAGATTCGGATCGCGGGTGAGTAGTAAGGAAACGACTTAACGACCGAACGAGTCACGACTGATGGTAGCGGAATACAGAATAAGTAGAGTATCAGGGAACATTCACGAAGACACATCAATCGGCATGGTTGGCAAATAAACCGTTATTTTCTTCTGAATTCGGAACTAGAGCCTTGTGCTATACTATAGTAGCTTGGATTTAATCGAAGCAGTCAATTTACGCTTGCTCTGCTGTGAAGTTTCTCTTATTCCTAAAATGGCGATGTCTACTTCTTCGTGATGAGACTGTTGAGACTTGATCCTGAATCTAATTGCCATTCTGGTCCACAACTAGGAGGGTAACCGTTTCCAGCAGGACAGAGAAGTGCTTAAACTGTACCGACAAACATACTCCGGGGTTCGGATACGCTGGTCCGGGAGAATCGTCGGATGGCGACGTGCATGGATTCAGCTCTTGGGATAGCTGACTAACTATGGCTACAGGGGGGATTGCACCTTGCGAGCAACAGTTCTGTTCAGCAAGGTGTGGTGTTTCTGGTGACAGTATAATCAATCGTACTTGGATGCAGAAGCAGTGTTCTTATGAAAAACATTTTGAGTCAGTGTAGATGAATTTTCCTTTTTATTAAAAAAGCAACATGCGCTTATTATATGACCAAGTGAAAATGAACATGCTTAAATAAAATAAAATAAAGTTTTCAAAAACGAAATAAGAACAAACATTTTCGTACAGAAATAAAATAAAACTTTCAAATAATTTCCTTCCAAACCCGATGTCAATCGCACGCTATGTAAAACTCGGAAAATGGTCCAGCTTTTTCATACCCTTCTTATGACAACCAGCTGTGCTGTCTACAAGACCACCATTGTAGGACCGTTGAAAACATACACATTCTTTCGTACAAACACTCATTAACTTAGGCATTCACAAAACTGAAAATTATACCTAGTGACGATTTGTAGCTCCTCCTTCATCATAAAGTCATTTGTTTCTATCGCTTCCAAAGTTAGTTTTATTCTACAGAAAAGGTGCAAGAAAATTACACAGTTTGAAAAAAAAACATGTCACTTCCTGCGTTATCTAATGCACATAGAGGAATTGCTAGATTTGGCAGTAATGGGATATTTCATGTAAATTTAAGTCAAATAACGTCAAACCTAGCCTGTCGTATGGAAGATTGCAAACATTGTTGTATGGCGCATGCAAGATTGCAAACAATTTCGTTGTTTACGAAATTGACCGAAAGGAAATTTAAAGCGCCAGCTAAAATTCATTATGTTTTTCTGCATACCTTCGACAGAAACGCACTGAACAAGAAGATAATTGAGTTTCCATCTCAACGTGACCTCGAACGAAAAAATGTCCAATTGTTGTGATTGGTTTTCTACTCAATCTACAAACAATATTCTACTGAACAAAATGACATGAGCTCATCAAGAAATCTTTCTGTAGCCTGGAACTTCAGGTTATAATTTGTTTCAATCTGCATCATCCAACGAATCAAATCTTTGTCTCCTTCTAACTGCAGAATTCACACATTTTCGTTATCTTAAACCGTCTTAGGAGCTATTCATAAGCGTCGTAGATTTTTCTGTGGGGGAGGGGGGTCTGACCAAGGTCTACGGTCAACACAAAATTTCAAATATGTGTAGAGAAAAAGTCTGCGATTTTCAAAAATGAGTCTACGTAGTTTATGAACAGGCCCTTACCACTCTCCGTTCTGAACTGCTTATGCTGCCGATCCCGGATCCCCCATACTGGAGGTTCTGTTTCCAGAAGACTTGGAGTCCACAAATTAAAACGAACGCACCTTAAACAAAAGAATTCGCCTTCTAATGAAAAACATCAATTCCTTTTAAAACGTCAATCTCTCGCAAAACACGTAAACGATATTAGTCTCCCATGCTATAATTCTCCTACTGTATGCTTATCACAGTTTCTCTATTGATTATGGGGCTATTCAAGGAGTTCCAGATTAACTTCGACCTATTCTAATTCCCCATATTTTTTATTGAAAAGTACCAACATGTCAATTGCAAAAGAAGAATTTTCACTGATAGGTTACACATTGATGGATCCACTGGTTTCGATGTTTACAATGAATACTCATCTGCTTTCCAGAAACTTCGAGCCTTCTTCTGTTTATGTTGCTGAGCTGGCAGCAATCAATTTCGCATTGGGGATAGTTTCCGACATGCCCAGAGACCATTATTTCATCTTCTCAGATAGTCTCAGTTCTATTGAGGCCCTGCAGTCGATGAAAACAGTGAGGCGGCACTCATCTTACTTTCTTTCAAAATTAGGGGAGCAGATGTGTGCGTTGGTCGAAAGATTTTTTAAGATTACCTTTGTATGGGTCTACTCGCATTGCTCAATTCCAGGCAATGAAAAGGCGGGCTCTCTAGCAAAGGTGGGCGCACAAGAAGGCGAGATTTTTGAAAGACGAATTTCACATGATGAACTTTTCCCATTAGTAGTTCTCTTCAAAGTTGGCAAAACGATTGGACAAGTAATTCTCTTGGGTTGTGCTTGCATTCCATTATTCCTAATTTTTCGACGAGATTGTGGTTCAAAGGCCTGGATGTAAATCGGGGTTTAATTCGTGTGATGTCAAGACTTATGTCCAACCTCTTCTCGCTAGACGCACATCTCTACAGAATTAACCTCATCGATAGAAATTTATGTAGGTGCAGAACCGGTTACGATGGCATCGCTCTTGCAGTCTGCGTGAGGTAATGATGCCTCCAGACCATGACAATTGGATACCCTAGTGGCCCGAGGTAAACAACCGTTCCGCGAGATAAAAGATGTTTTGGGAATGCGTGATCTTCCCTACGTGCATGCGCTTTACGAATTCCTTTGTTCGTCTGATCTAAGAGTGTAACGTCAACACCTCTCTTCCTTACACGCTAGTTAATTCCCTGCCATTGTGTCCCAGGTATATAATCTTTTTGTTTCCGTGCTACTTGTACCTGCCCAGCAAGCTGTGGTTACCCATCTTCTGCATAGTTCCTGAGAGGAACTACAGGGACCGAGGATTTGGTGGTTTTACTAATATCAAAAATGTTACTAATATCAAAAAATAAAACATTGTTAATTACAATATTGAATATCGGCTCCGCGTAGAGTTACACACGCCTGAGCCTAACAAATAAATGAACTGATTAAAAAATAAAAACACGTGATTATTTTTCGTCACTCAGAAAGTGGCGGTTGATATGAGCGATAGATTGCGATCAGAATATTCACTAAAAAACATTACAGTGGAAAAAAACACGTCAACTTTGGCACACTTCGAACAAAAAAAAAAGATAAACATCTGTACATCAATTCGACAAAAATTAAAAGAAATACCAGCGACAATATTTCCATAAAAAGGTGCAGTTTAGCTGAAAATGTAGGACAATATATAAACCACGTAGACTTTTCTTAGGATGTTGGAGGGGGGGGGGTGTTCACCAAAGTCTATGCTCCATAAACAATTTCAAAAAATTGTATGAAGGAAAGTCTACGATGTGAGAAGGGGGGGAGGGGGTTCTGAGATTTAAAAAAAAATAAGTCTACGTGGTTATGAACAGGCTCAGACCAACTATTTTGCAATCATTCGTTCAAAAAAAACAGGTGTATGACACTAGTAGCACACTTGTTGCCATTTGGTTGAGATAACATAAATATGACTAGTCAGAATCAAGTTACTACAACTAAGTATGATCGTAGTGTGCTACATGAGGACGCATAAAGGGTGCATAAAGCCAAATATCAGAAGACAAAGGTTTGGAAATGCAAACGTAATAAGATTTCAGGGCAGAAAATTCCGATCCTTTCGGACCGATTTAACGACACTTCATTTTCAAGAATAATTCAATCGGCATCATTTGAATCCTCCTACTTCAAAATTGTGATTAATGCATGAAAAAATTGCGTATGAACACCCAGTAGCAAAAATCTGTTCCACCCCGGCAGGTACGGATTACGAACCAACCTTCTCCAGCTACGGTAATCCATCGTCACTCGATAATCGTTGTCATGTGTCACCTTTAGCGGCCCAAATCCACAATTCCGAAGTGAATCTGTGTGGCACATACATCCGTGCGGTAATTAACGCTAATTAAACTGCATTCTTGCAATTACGCCCGTTGGCCAGACCTTCCATGCCAGGCCCAAACGGCATGGGGATAAAGATCAACGCAGGCATGTTATCTGAACAGATTTGGTGTTTTTTTTTCGCTCATGATGTGACATACAGCGTTTCAATTCGGTTTCTCTTTCTCATTTTAGCGAACGAACAAAAAAGCAACGGGAAAAAAAGCACATGTGACATTCGAACACAGTTCACCCGTCCAATATTCGTCGGCAGTAGGTATCTGCCCTCACTACTGTTGCAATATGCGATAGAGATGATGGCTAACAAACGACAGAAAAAAACCGGCCGCTTGGGTGGTTTCCGAATCAGTTTTCATTCGTCCCAAGTTCCGTGCAATTTAGTGTGATTTTAATGGTGTTCTTAGCGACGAAGTCCCACGTGTTCGGAACAAGCGTGTTGTCTGATTATTCGTACTAACCATGTGCAAGTGCCGTCAGAGCTGGTAGCAGAGTAAATCATCGTTCCACGTTTCGGAAGGGAAACTCACCCCGGGAAAATGGCAACTCTGACACGGCTTCCCGAAAGATCGCTTCATTTTCTGCCAGTGGCTTAGCATTCGGATGCATCGTCATTGAGCGACTAAAAAAAAAGCTCATCCCTTGCAAACATGACATGTTGTGGGTTCTTCGGAAGTTCCCGACCGCACACATCCACTTTTTCCAGACCTTCCCTCGATGGTTCACTTGGCACGCATCCCGGCGTGTCACAAAACGATGTGCGCATATAGTCATATTTCATGGATCTTTTAATAAAATAAATAATCCATGAAGGAGCGAGTAACGTAGAGTCGCATTCTGTGCGGTTGCAGAGAAACATGTGAATGACGACGACGACGATGATGATGATGACGATGATGATACCGAGCTATTTCCCACTTTCTGCTACTTCATTTTCTTTTTTCCCGGACGAAGCAGACAGCTTCTTGGCTTGGTTGGTTGAGTTGAATTGCGTGCCTCGATCCTGCATGCATTGCGTGCCTCCTCTGCGCTAATGGCGACATTCATGGATGGTTGATTTGAGGCGAGATTAAGTGGTCGTCGGATGCTGAGGATTAAGACAGAATGTGTGGGAGTGTGGGTTGGGGCAAAAAAAAAGAAACCTAACGGCGGAAGTTGTCGTTTCCTAACCTTTTGACTTTAATCCCCAGGATTACCGAGGATGGGGAGAGGAGATTGCATGACATAGGTAGCACTTGTCTGTTTTTAGACTTCGTTATAGGCACACTAACAGAATTCTGGAGGGAAGTGGGATTTGAGCGTAATTGTGTAGGCAAACAAACACATCTTGAAAAATAGTGAAACCAATTGCTTACCGAAGGTTATCAGTATTATTTCAGTTTGTTTGTTTTCGAGCGTGTAAATTTACAATTGTAGCTACGCCCATATTCAAAATTATTCTGGAAAAGGGATTGAAATGGTTGCAATTCCAATTAAACATGAGGCATATAATCTGAAAAACGTCCTCTCTGCGCTCTGTGGGGATTTAAGGAGGTTAATAAAGTTTTTTAGTGCAAGGCATAAACAGTTCATGCCAAATGTGAAGATTTGTTTTTACCAAACATTTCAAATTTTTAGTGCCTTAAAAATTGTAACGTATCGAGGAAATAAGGAGAAGTCTAATGAACAATTGAAGCAGAAAACCGGTGGCGTTGCTGATAATGCCTTAAACTTCCGGGAGTCATCATGGCTGACTATGTAGAAACGACTCTTCTTTCTACCATCGGGATGATCCGATACCGGGTAACATACGCTCCTTATGATAGAAGTTTGGTTTAGGTTTTTTTCTGGTTTGTCGTCAAAAAAATGGAGCTCGTGTCTGAATCCGCTCTACCTCCACCTCCACGTTGATTCGTTGGATTTTCCCGTCATTTTCAAAGTCGTCATATGGATACTTCAGGATTTGATGCGTTCTGCGCTTGATCATTCCCAGTTCTTGGGATGAGCATTCATAGCTGGCAGCACCAGTTTCTTCATTTCCTCGTTTTGCATAAAAAATGGGCATTATTCTATTGATTAATTTCCCATGGAAGGTTATTATTTAAGCTTACTTGCAAAAAAATTCTACACCCTTGCAACGGCCTTCCGCCAGTTAACCGGAACATTCGCCATGGTGGACGAAAACATGCATAGAGGCTTGTTTTTGAGTTCTTTCTTCGTTTTATTTATCAATTCCTTCTCCGTTTCCGCAACAAAATTGTTGGAGTAGATCTTACGCTTCAGGTTGGCCTAGAAATTCTCGATGGGACGCAGCTGGAGGACGCTGGGCGGGTTCGCCGACTTGGATACCATATCGATATTAAGCCGCTCCATCTTCTCCAACGACCGCTCCGAGTAGTGGGCCGGTACAGCGTCTTCGCCCTTATGGTATTTCTTGATGAACGACGCAACTTCTGGCAGGCATTTCGTACTATATATTTCCCCGTTCACGGCCAGTCTGGAGCAAAAGACGAGCGGCTTTTTCATCTCCTTTTCGCTGATTGTCAGCCACAGCAGCACCTTCTTCTGGAACATGGTGTGTGAAATGAACTTCACCTCGGAGCTCACTTCCTTCGTGGGGGAAGTAAAATACGAAGTGCCCTGCCAGTCGTTGCCATCCAGGATGAGATACGTCTCGTCATCCATCATCACCGCCACGTCGCGATCTTATTCAGCCGCTGCCGCTGCGTCTCTGCCTGCAGCTCCGAAACCAGTGAACGTGACTTCCGCTTCCTGACATGTACGTTCATGTTCGCCAGGTATGTTTTCATTGTTTGGCCGGTTGAACCGACCTACCGGCCAAGCGCACGCCGCGATGTAGCCATTTTTCCCTCTGTCTTCCTCTTTAGCATCTTTTGGACCTTCTTGTTGCTCAGGGTCGTAGGCCGTCCGGAACCGGGCTTTCTTTCAATGCTGTGATTGTTGTCTAGTAGTGCCGAGATATTCTTGATGCCGGAACGGGCGTATTTGTGGACGCCGTACAAAGTGCCGCACGATGTCCGTTTTCGACGTGGCGGGGTGCCGTTCTGTGAACGCGCACAGTTTTGAACGGAATTGCTTCTTTGTTTTTGCCATCACGGTTAGAGTTCGATTGATAGAGCTGTCAAATTTTGTCTGCTGACTCATGGGTTACTATGATTGATACTGCATGAGGAATCGATATTGTGTTTTAAAATATCAAAAATCAATAACCTTTGCGGCTTCAAACGTCTGGACGAGAGCAGCTCAAGGTCAATCAGTTGACAACGCGCTAGGTAGTCTGGTAGGTTAGCAGAGTCATTCCATGGTAGGTGACGGAGAGCAAACCGGATGAACAGCTTCTGCACGCGTTCGATACGAATGACTTGTGAGGTGTGGTAAGGGGCCCAGACAGGGGCACGCGTATTCCAAAACACTACGCACTTGCGCACAGAATAGTGCCTTTAGTGTATGTACGTCGAAAAATTCTAAAGCATTCCGACGGATAAAACCGAGAACAGCAATAGGCTTAGCAGTAACGGTTGAAATATGCTCGTTGAAACGTAGCTTGGAATCGATTATCACACCTAATCACGAATATACTGAACTCGCTCCAGTGCTGTTCCAGTAATGGTGTATTCGTGTCGAATGGGAGATAAGCACCGACAAAAAGTTATCACTTTACACTTCTTAATGTTTACGCTCATTCCATTTTCGTCGCACCAACGAAGAAGTAAATCAGTGTCAGAGTGTAGAGCGACGCAATCCAGCATAGATTTTATTCTTCTGAAGAACAAAAATCAAAGGTCCTAGCACACTACCTTGCCGAACACCGGAAGGAACGCAGAAGGTCTCGGATCGAGAGTAATTCGCCTGAACGACAGCCTCCCTGCCAGTCAGGTATGACAATGTCCAATCGGCTATCCTATCTGGAAAACCCATGTGACGAAGCTTCTCCACAGCATATTGGTGAGGTACGGTGTCGAACGCTTTCGAAAAACCGAAGTATATGGAGTCCACCTGATTCCGCTGCTCGATCTCCCGAAACTGTACATCGGAGTAACAAAACAAATTGGACGTTGTAGAGCGATGTGGAATAAATCCATGTTTATATTCCGAAATAATTGGTTTTTAAGCAGACAGTATTACTTTGTGAACCATGGATTCAAGGAGTTTACCCAAGCAACAAAGAATCGAGATTCTTCGATTATTGTCAACGCTTCGTGAACTCCCAGATTTGTGGATTGAAATCATTTTGGCTGTTTTCCATAATCACTTAGCGACCGATTGAAAAGCAGGCTAAATGGCCTGACAATAGACCTAGCACAGTTCTTCAAAAGAAAAGGCGTAAGGCCATCAGCACCGACTCCTTCCGGGACATCTAGGTCGCGGAGAGCTGTCATTACTTCCTGTTGGGAAAACTGGAAGCATGGAAGGTGAATATCGTGGGTTGGAATATTCTGAAAGCTTCCTGGGTGCAGTAGTGGTCAACATCGCCACACACTTTGAAAGAAGCTCGCAAAAAGATTCGCAGCCTCCCCAGACGTAATTGACCGTGTTCGGGATTTGACTATTTGACTTTTGCGCCCTCACATACTTCCAAAATATTGAAAGGTTATTTTTAATGTTCGTTCGTAGGTTATCCAGGTATCTTCGGTGGCTGGACTTAAGAAGCTCATTATAGGAAGATTCCACAAGACAAAGCAGATTCCTGTTTTCGGTAGATTTTGTAGTGAAGAACCGCTTACGTACTTTCCTTAACCTGTTACGCAAGTTTCTTAACTCTACAGTCCACCAGGGTTTTCTGAAAACATCTCGGTTAACACCACAGCGACGAAGGACTCTCGAATGCAATATTCCAAACAGTTTGTCGTAGAACAGAATAACATTGGCGTCGACAGAACTCCCACGGAGGTTATCTTCCCAATCCACCGAACAGAGCTCAGCATTGAGAGAAGTGAAATCGCAACGCCGAAAGTCCAGATCCTTGATGTCCGATTGTGGTTCAGGAGGAATGGGGACGAAACAGTTTGGGTCGATTTGTAGAACTAACGGTGGATGATGCTCATCAATGGGAAAAAGTGATATAACTGGTTGCGAAATTTCCATGATGTCCGTAGAGCTTGTGAACACCAGGTCTAAAACTCGGCTGTTACGGTTGGGTATGGGGTTGAGTTGCACCAGACCACAAGCCGAGATGGAATCGGTAGGAGCAATTTCTTGCTCGCTGGATGCATTTGTGGGCAGGTATCCGTTGATGTCATCATCAAAACTCCACTGCAGGTGAAGGAGATTATAATCACCAAGCAGCAGAATGATATCGTTGTCGGAAGACGTTTCTGAAACATGTTGAGCAGCCGTGGCGTGGTTGGCATACAGCATTGGGCCAGAATTTGGACGTAGATAAATGCCTAAGACGTATAACGATCAGTTGGCAAACTTCACGCGCACTGCAACTTGCTCAAGCTCATTACAGTCTGTCGAGGAAACTTCTGCACGGTGTAGATCGCATTTGACTGCGACAATAACACCGCCACCTCTCGTTAAGTTTCAAAATATAGAGTAATCCGACGAAATAAAGAGTAATCCGACGACAGTTCGGAGTTACAGATGTCGGACCGAAGCCAAGTTTCGGTAAAAACTACTATGTCATACTCACAGTTGGATAACCGTAGCTTCAAATCGGTCGTTTCAGTTCGCAACCTCCTGACATTTTGGTAGTAGACGCACGGAAACGAGAATCGTTAAGTTTGGCTGCGTTAATGCTGATACGTCGTCTGTTGTTCACTTGAACACACGCAGAAGCAGGATGACTGTTGGCCAATGACGGGAGAGCCTCGATTGTGGCTGGGGGATGCAAAGCTTCCGTAGTACATTCGTCAATGCGGTCCAGTTGCTGATTGCAGTGCGGAGAGTGGTCGGTGATTGGAGCCGTGCTGTGAGCGGAGAACGGATCAGAGATGGAACTGATCGAATGTGAACCTTACTTGCCTAGTATAGTTGGTTGGAAGACCACTTCACCAGCAACACAAACTGGGCCAGGACGACTGTTGAGCGCTGGCAGGAATGGCACGACTGTGGTGAGTGGCTCGGTGGCTTCCATAATACCAACATTTTTGCGTCCCAGAAGTGTAGTCGACAGCGAAGAAAAACAGGTTAAAATTTCAGGGATGCTAGACGTGATCCAGCGGGTTTCTATTTGTGGTGTCCATTGGAGTTATGGCCAGTGTATCGTGAAATCCGACTTAACAATACTGATGAGTTGCATGGTGCACAGTTCAAGGTCGGTGGCTAGTTTAGCTGCGCTGCGCTGAAACAAGAATACATTTCAGGCAAAGAATTGACGCTATCGAACACATACTTGCCTAAGAGAGGAGGTTGTAAGCCCCCTCTACCAGTCTCAATCCCAGGTCCAGAACGACTGCGATGACAGGAACCAGCAAACGCGACTGGGAGGAGAGGCTCAGGGACAGACAGTGCGTTCTGAATTGATTGGAACATCAAATATGGAGTCGTCGATGGCAGGACTCATGTTAATCACGGCGATTTTTGTCAATTTTTTTTCAATGCAAACGTTATTAGCGTTTTGAACAGCATACACTTCGTATGAGAGCTAGGTCTGGTTGATCACAAAATTGTGAACTACGAAAAGTTTTGGGAGCATCTGAACTGGTGGTCGGAATAGATGTTGACGCCTCGGTAGGTTATGACATCGATGATGCTTGAGAAGAACTGGCCATCTATCGAGACGTTATCGATTTGTGATTCCGTTTGGTTAGGTGATCTCTAGGTTGACCTATGTAGGAGGCTGTGCTGGAAGAAGTTAATACGTACTGGGCCATTGTACTAGGCCATTGTTGCTGGTCCGCTGATGTGCGCTGAAATTTCCAATCACCGGTTTATACTCCTCCTCCTGGCCAACCTGAGTGTTAAAATTTCCAATGATGACCTTGATGTCATGGCTTGAGAAGTTTTCGTATTCATGCTCTAGCTGCGCGTAGAACTCTTCTTTGTCATAATCAGTACTGAGGATTATGCACGTAAATGATACTGCTGCCAAAGAACTGGCCCTTGATCCTCAACCTTTACCTGGAGGTTGTTATGCCGCAGACGATATGAACATCCCGAAACGAACCCCTAGTAGCACACGTGTTGCCATTCAGTTGAGAAAACATAATCATGACTTGCTAAGTCATAAGGGCCTGTTCATAAGGGCCTGTTCATAAACCACGTACACTGAAAATTTATTTTCGTAAAGTAGCTTTCACGCGTTTCGTAAACATGGATTTTGTACATAGAATAAGTGTCTCGTATGTTGTATGAAACATTCATAATGCTTTTTATCTGGTGAAATGCTATCATTACATCTGTTTGTAAAATGCACGAAATGAACTTCGTGATGACCAGCCAATAATTTATCTAACCCAAAATAACAATCAAAGCGCTGTCGAGAGCTAAAACTTCATGCTCATTAATCAAGCATGTTCTCACAAGACAGCGTGGCCTAGTGAGATCAACCACGGATTCAGAATAAGCACTTTTCAAATATTCAGGTTCGAACTCCATGTCAGAAATAATAACGCTGAACAACTACACGTGGTTGAGCTTTTTTTTGTCAATTACATTTTGAGTCGATAAAGTAGATCTGTCAGTCCTTCATGTTACCACCAGAGAGACGTTTTTTTTTAATTTGTGACCAAATATTCGTAGCTCTTTGAATTGTTTCCGTATAATGTACGAATGTTCTTTCTGTGTCAACAAATGCTTCGTGCTTTTGACAGTTGCGCGTGCAATTAATTACGAATGTTTCTTCATAAAAAGAACAAATCAGTTTCGTTGCTGAAAACAACGAATGGATTAGTGAGTATTACTTTCGATTTTGTAATATAAACTAAAATTAACTTTCAGTGTAGACTCATTTTTGAACATCTCAACCCTTCGTAGACTTTCCTCCATACAATTTTTTAAATTTTTGTATGGAGCGTAGACTTTTACCAACCCCCCCCCCCTTTCCCCCAGAAAAGTCTACGTGGTTTATGAATAGCCCCTAATCAAGTTACTACAACTAACTATGATAGTAGTGTGCTACCTGGGGCGCACCGTTGATCCTTTCCAGCACACCTGCAACAGGGCTACGATGTCAGATTTCCAATGATATTGAGAGATCAGCAGTTCCACGACCTGAGTTTCCAATCCTTAGCCCTTGGTACACGCCGATTGTTCCGGTTCGAATCTCTTCCTTGTGTATTAATCGTTGCTGTAGCTTTTCATCGGTGTCGGGTCGCAGTGCATTTAGCGTTACTGAGGCTGCACCATGGGGTGGTGAACTACCTTACAGCCGCGACTCAAGGGAGACTTTGTTGAAAAATAAAATATTTGCTATGGAAAAGCCTGGGTGTCATTCAAAAAGTCAAATGATTAATTGACACGTCCTAATATAATTTTGTTTTATGGCAAAGTACAGCACAACCTAACAAAGATACGCTTTGAAGCTATAAAAGCTGCGTCAGCTCTTGGAATTGTCAAATCAATCAAAATAAAGGTATTTATTTCACTTGTAAACGTTATGAACAGGTCCTTTTTTGCGTTTTGGTTTCGCAAAACTGACGATGTTTTCTTGAAATACCTCGCATCATCTTTTTGACACTTGATTCTTCAACTTGAGCAGCCATTTTATTCCGCCATTTTTATCATCTCTACAGCAGTTCAGAGTCATTTTCCAGTTTTTCCGCTTCCGCCTAACTATTGACCAATATTTCTCGATTGGATAAAATACAGCGCAATTGGGTTGGTTGATGGCATGTTTGATGAAATCTTCCAAACGAAAACTTGAGATTATTGTCCACAGCTGCAAATCATTTGCAAAAGCAAATGTTTTCAAGCGAAATTATTAGCAAAAACGAATTTACTTGTGATGGGGACATCTTTTTGACCCGTCAGAACCTTTGTCCGGGAAGCTGCCCAAGAGTGTGCATCAGTTTCAATGTTTGGTTTAGCTGCTTGCTGGCACGCTAAGAACAAATGCCTATACGTAAATGAATCTTCGGGACGGCACTTTTGTTGGAATTGTATTCTAGAGCAATGTCGCCACCAGAGAGTTTTGATTTTGTTCTATTGGAAATACTTATGTTCTGTTTCTTGCTAGCTACTTTTCTAAAACGTTGTTTGTGTCAGTTAAGTTTTGCACCACCGTATATAACTGAGCCAAAAATTTATGCTCACATGTCCCATCGTTTTGAAAATTAGATAGGCTTAAGTGGTATAAGAAATCGATAGCCGTATATGAGTCATATTAGGTACCCTAGTAGCACAGTTGTTGCAAAGCAGTCATAGTAACTCCAGTGTGACTCAAATAAGTCACAATCAAGTTGCTGCAACCAATTATGCCAGATTTGTGTTGCATGGGTATTCTAAGGAGCATCAAGATATCAAAATTGTGAAGAAAGACATACAGCGCTATTGGGATAACTAGTGGTACCAATCGAGAGATGCAAAACTGAGAGAAATAAAACCAGATACACGAAGATGGCCCGATCATGATAGCGCAGCTGACCAACGTGCGTTAGCACGACTGAGGATTGGCCACACGAGGCTTACCCATACTTTCCTGCTGCAGAAAGAACCTCCGCCCATTTACGAATGCTGTGGGACGGTACTGGATGTAAAACACATTATACTAGAATGCAGAAAATACGAGAAAGAAAGACAAGAGAACGAGATTAGGAGTTGGGCCTAATGCAAATGAGGAACTAGTTGTCAAAAAAAAAAGAAGTCTTGTTCTTGAAATACAAAAATCTTTATATAAAGGATACGACGTTTCATTACCTGAGAAAGAATTATTCAAAAGTTGAAATAGACTCTTAACATTTCAATTTTCAAGTCGTCCTTCTGCCACCACTGATTGCCAGCAAAATACGGAGCTGGTTGTAAAATATTTGAAAGTGTACGGCATTTTCAGCCTTGAATCCAATATTTCCGAATTGAACAAACAGACGTCAAGGTTGAGTTCTTTCACTAAGAAATGTCATTATCATTGCAAAGAATAATCCGATATTCGTTTTTTTATTTCATATATGAGCTGAACCAGCCGAGGCTGAAAAGCTCAATAATAAAGATATCTAATCTAATCTAAATCTTTTTTTTTCATGTAGGAAATATACATTAATTACCTGTGATTGTGTGCCATCTGCTGCCAAGACGTAAATGTAATGGTTAATTCTCAGAGTACCAATCAATGCTAGACATTAATCGCCATTAACGCCAGTCTTAAGCCTAGGAGACAAGATCTACAACTAAGTCAATATCCCATCCATCAGCTCATGGGTTGAAACAACCGGTTTTACTCTTCATCTAAAGTTGGATACCCTTAAAATTCAACTAGCACTATTAGCCAAGATTGAACGGCAATGTATACAGTCACTTCAAGATTCCCATAGTCCAGCTCACATCTCAAAACTACTTCTTGAAGCATTTGGCAACTAAGACAAATGCCCTTTCTAAGAAGTAAATTTTCGTTCTACGGACTGCATGGCCTGCTAGATTTCTCGCAGCTCAAACAATACTTGCACGGCATAGGCATCACTCGTTCAACCTAAGTGAAATCTTGATTAAAACTCTGGCAAACAACCACAGTACTGACCTGAACACGAACCCTATTGTGCATTTGCTAGAAAAGGCGGTCTGCTTCTTTATGCCGTTTGTACCTTCAGTTTAGGTGGGTGCTACTTAAAAATTCTTTTTCTTCGGGCATGAGCCTTTGAAGATAATTCCCCCCAACTGCGATAGCAATCGCTCCGGAAGGAGGGGAGACAAATGGTTCTTCGGTAGTTGTCATGGATGATAGGGCTTTTCTCCGCGTTGCTGCACAAATATAACTTATGCGATCGGATATAAACTGCTTTCAAACAGCATCAAATAAGCTTCGAATGAATCGGGTCAATTGATTCATGCAAACAATTCAGCAACATTGGTATTGCAGAACTCACGCCCAAGCCCTAAAACTCAGGCCCACCCCTCCCAAGACAACCTACCAATCCCAGCCTGCCAAACGGGTCGTGAAATTGTTAGAATTTATGCTCGAAACATAAACGCACGACTCCCCTGGAAACGGCAACGTAAAATTAAGATCGTTATCAAAAATTTACAACCGTTGCTCGTCGTCTGCTGTGGGAGGCTTGTGGGTGGTTTGGCCTGGAGCCCATAGTCCAGTGGAGGGAATGGCAGTCATTCGACCATTGCAGACTGTCGAGTCCGGAGGTAGCCAGCAGCCAGCAGCCAGCCACATTTACAATTGCGCCTGGCGCTTTTACTAGCTCATTGAGGGCGCGAGTGGTAACGATTAGTTCGGATTTTCGGTAAATATTTAAACGAGGCAATTCCATTACAGATAATGGACAAAATCAACTTTCCGGCCAACGGGGCTCTAATTGAGCGTGGTGGTTTTCCATGCTGATTTTAGGTTCGCTCGCATATTCTCCTTCGGTGGACGTGGACGGTTCTAGGCCGATGGCATTGTTCTGAGGGCCACCAAGGTGGTGTATGGGCCGGGATTTGTGCGAGGAGGGGCTGGGTATGTGAGTGTATTAATTGGCTAGGGCCGAGTTCAGCGCTCGGTATTTGGCGGAGTGCCGCTTTCTAACTCATTTAGCACCATTTTCGGGGTGATGCTGAATCAATTTGATTAGTTGGAGGTTTCATCCCGGTTGGTGATGAGGGTCGTGCTTGTGGACAGATTTGCTGATGGATAGGACTCATTGGCAGGGGAGTGAAGTGTGGTGATTGTTAGGTATGGGAAAACGGTATGATGGGGAAATATATTTTGCTGGGCGTCAGTATATGTTACAAATCAGATATTGCTGAAATATTTATGTAACCGATAAATTTCAGATGATTTACGGATGACGAAGTGGGTGGACAGCTTTATCAATGAAATTCTTCCTGGGGTAGACGAGTACTTCCTGGTAGTTGTGAGTTTTATTGTAACATTTAAGTGCTTCCCGGCCAGAACAACATATTTAAATTATTTGCAAAATATTGTTATTCAGTTACAGTGCTCTTATATGCATGAGAATATGGATCGCGGTTGTAGTTTCTCAAGTTACCTCTGAATCCTCAAGTGGTGACAAAACTGTAACAAATGTCACACAAACATAAGAAACAATGTAACATTTTTATGACGATGTATCAAAATCTTTGAAGATAAAGTCACAATTCATCTGCACAAAATTGTGTGGATTGAACCTCACAGGTCATTATATTGTAATATGTTATAAATGAATTTTATTATTTTGTAAATGAAAGCGTCATTGACAAATTCAGGAGGCTAGAAATAATTTTGATCTTTTTAAGTAATCCTTTTCTGGTCGGGTTGACTCTGAAAAAATAAGGTTTTGCAGAATGGTAGCTCACGGCTATCTAAGTAACGTTTGCATTGAAAAAGTGAACTTTTTTCGGATGGTGACAAAAAAGAGGAAAGACAGATAATTGCTTTTGATAAATTTCCCATGGAAGGTAATTATTTAAACTTACTTGACAAAAAATTCTACGCCCGTCCAAGCAGCCTTGCGGAAGTTAACCGAAACATTCGCCATGGCGGACGAAAACATGCGGGTAGGCATGTTTTTGAGTTCTTTCTTCGTTTTATTTTTCGATTCCTCCTCAGTTTTCGCAACAAAATTGTTGGAGTTGATCTCACGCTTCAGGTTGGCCCAGAAATTCTCCATGGGACGCAGCTGGGGGACGCGTGGCGGGTTCGCCGACTTAGGTACCGTATCGATATTCAGCCGGCCCATGTCCTCCAACGATCGCTTCGAGTAGTGAGCCGACGCCAGATCCGGCCAGAACACCACGTCTTCGCCCTTATGGTATTTTTTGATGACCGACACAACTTCTGGCAGGCATTTCGTACTATAAATGTCCCCGTTCACGGCCAGTCCGGAGCGAAAAAAACCGGTTTTGACATCCCTTTGACGCTGATTGTCAGCCACAGCAACACCTTCTAGGTGTGTGAAAAGAACTTCACCTCGTAACTCACTTCCTTCGTAGGGGATGTAAAATACGAAGTGCCCTGCCAGTCGTTGCCATCCAGGGTGAGCTAGGTCTCGTCGTCCATCACCACCGCCACGCCATGATTCGTCGGGAAAACCATCTTATTCAGCCGCTGCCGCTGCGTCATTGCCTGCAGATCCGAAACCAGTGGACGCGCTTTCCGCTTCTTGACATGTATGTTCATGTTCTCCAGGTAATTTTTCACTGTTTGACAGGTTGAACCGACCTCCTGGTCAAGCGCACGCAGCGATGTAGCCATTTTCCCCTTGGTCTTACTCTTCAGCATCCTTTGGACTTTCTTGTCGCTCAGGGTCGTCAGCCGTCCGGAACCTGGCTTTTTGCAATGCTCTGATTGTTGTCTAATAGTGCCAAGTGGTTGTAGATGCCGGAACGGGCGTATCCGGCGTTTACAAAGTGCCGCACGATGTCCGTTTTCGACGCGGCGGGTGCAGTTCTTTGAACGCGCACATTTCTGAACGGAGTTGCTTCATTGTTTTTGCCATCACGGTTAGATTTCGACTGAAAGAGTTGTCAAACTTTGTCTGCAGCCTCATGGATTACTATGATTGATGCTGCATGGGTAGTTTTCATTTCATGGGTAGTTTTCAATTTCATTTCGCTTTTAACTAGCAGAACTGGTAATCAAAAAATAATTCCAATTTTTTTATCTAGTTTATCGGGTAGTCTCAATTGCGTTTGCTTTGCGGAGCCGAGTGGAAATTCAAACATAAGCAGGAGCATGATTGACTGCCCAAGGTCGCTACTCCGTTATTGTTTGATCAGCTACACAGAGAACCAAAAAATGATGCTTGGAACTAGCATACATCCTCAATGTGTAATAACTGGCGATCCCAAACTAAGGCAATACCAGCACTGGCCTTGTCCGAATGCAGGCCAATTAGGAAATGGAAAGGAATTTGTTGACGTAGTACTCGCTTTATTGGAAGCCGAGAACACCTCTGAACTTCCACGATAAATCACTGGTAGGTTGGATAAAATAGTTGGGCTTACAGCGGGATCCGTTTTGGTAAACGGTGTGCTGAATTAAATTAACGTTGGCAGTGAATTAGATTTTTCACTATGTTCTAGATGTTTTCGCTGTACAGAGATGCACATTGAAGTTATTCAAATTTTGGTACCGATTTAAACCAAAAGTACGGATGCTGTTGGGCCATTCACAAGTGTGGGTGGTTTATTTCAGTAGAATACAAAAATATGTTAAAACATAGAATTTGAGAACCAATTTAAGCAAGCAATAAGGATTCAAATGGCAGAATGCAACGCTTTACCTCGATCTCTCGCAGACACTCTAACTGCGACTTGAGTTCAGTCCACCTTTCAACATCTTCCTTGTCCGTAGCTTTGGCACAATGTTTCTTCTTCTTTCACAAGCTCTGCATGAGTGCAAGTGAGGTTGTCGATCATTTCAAGGTTATGCTATGCTATGCTATGCTATTGCTTTGTGGGCTCGTTCGAAAAAGAAAATGGTCCATATCACTTACCTTTTCACCAAAGTGTGGCGTCACTAGTTCTCTCGCTTCTACAATGGCTTCGCAATGGCGTCAGTAGGTAATTTCTCGTACGCTGTCTGGATTGTTTTGCGCCTTTATGGCACCTTATTCATTTTTTCTTCCTATGGCCTTTCGGGTTCATTGACCGCCTCGGATCTTTTGAAAATCACCTTTGTTCGTCTCGGAACGTTACCATCACACTATTGTTTGTTCTTTTTAGGCTCTTGATTGAACCAGTTTTTTTGTCCTTTGTTTGGTACATAAACCACTGCGACCAATAATATGATCTAATCCCGTATCCTTTTTTTAATGCATGTCGGGTTACCTCATCACCTCATATTGACAAATGATCAAGTATTCGGTGTTGTTACAGTTATCATTGTTTGTTCTGTTGGTAATGAATCGACTTTTATTGAAAGTTTCCGCAACTTAAACCCTTGGAGGAGTTCAAGTACTCTTTAAAGGTGCGCCCCTTTATCAGTCAAAATCGGATTCGTTGCAAAGAAAACAAACTATCCTGAGTAGAAATCCAAACACGAGTATTGAAACAATTATTATTCGTGCAGCAAACGTTCAGACATTTTAGTTGCCTTGTAACAGCATTATTTCGCAAATTATGTTGTATTTTATCAAGTCAATTTAAAAGTTTGTTGCATAGGTGTTGCCTCTAGAAGATTTTTTCAAAAATATTTTTGTTATTTTAACTAAATTCGCGATCTTATTTAAAGCAACCCTCTGTTGAAAACTGTGTTCAAATTTTATAAATCGTTCCAAAAACATCTACGATGGCGGCATTTGGAAGCAACACACAACCCTCTGCCCAAGTGCACACTAGCGACATGCATATTTGAGGAGAAAGATATGCAAAAAAAATTCAAACAATCACAAACATATATTTTTAAGGGACAGCCTGTACGCTGCCCTCTGATCAAATTACGATCAAACTCATTGTTATTGAAGAATATTCCGATACTGGAAAGTGTAAGCTGTTTCGTGGAATACCTATAACAAGAAAATGAGACAAAGATTGGTAATTTCCATTTAACTCAACTACCTCTGATTACTTATCTTGACAGATACGCGTATTATGTCTACAATGTGCAGATTTCTTCAGTTGCATTTACTACACAGAAAAAAGTAATTAAATTTAACAAGCGCGTAAAATTTCCTTTTGTTCAATTCTAAGCCAAAGGAGGCGTAAACAACGAAATTGTTTGCAATCTTTCATGCAACAGGCTAGATTCATGCGAAATCTGGCTTGAGTTTACATGAAATATCCCAATACCTTCTGGCAGATCTAGCATTCCCATTATGTGCATTAGACGACGCAGAAAATTCAATGTTTCTTTTTAACTGTGTAGTCAGTAAAGTCAACTATTAGTATACGACACTGAAGAAGTCTGCACATTGTAGACGTAATACGCGTATCTTCCAAGATAAGCAACCAAGGTAGTTAGAATGAAATGGAAAACACTAATATTTCTTCTCATTTTTATGAATATTTCAACATAACGCATAGTCTATTTATCCGCCCCATTTCTTGCTTAGTTTTGAGAAATCTTCAAGAAACTAAAACGATCAAGGATTATTGTTTAACCCCTCAATACAATCTGTATTTTAACTTTTCAGACATTGTAAATGTTCTGAAATTTTAGTGAATTGCAAAAGAAGAGAGCTTTAATATATTAAACTAGAAATTAGAAGAAAAATTAGTATCTTCCATTTAATTCCAACTACCTTTGCTTATCTTCGACAGATACGCGTATTTCGTCTACAATATGCAGACTTTTTCAGTGTCTCGTACTAATAACTCGACTTAAAGAAAACCTTCGCCACCTGCCGTATATATACTATTTTCTTAATACAAAGCGTTTACCTATCATTATTTTGCTTATACCTATCTTATTATTATTTTGTTTATATCTATCCTGAGTCAAAAACAAATGTATTTAATAAAGGGTGATACGGTCAAAATTTGGTCAAGGGAAAACGCGTGTAAATCGGTGAAATCGTTTATTTAAAAAATCAAATTAAATTTCTTTTTCAAGTTCAATTAGTATAAAATTCAGGAAAAATATTCAGTTAGGTTTCCGCTTTTCCAAATCCGAATTGCCGGGCCTTACGCTTGACCCCTGCCATCAGATTTTGTATAGCCACCTTGTCCACCTTCTTCGCCGCAGAAAGCCAGTTTGCCTTGAACTGCTGCTCGTCCTTAAGGAGTGTATCGAAAAGTAGTTATAAACATTCGATGCGTTATTACGCATAAACTACTGTATATATTTTTAGCGTGTAAGCGCCATTTGCTTTGTTTACATGTCAAAAATGATTATTCGGTTCATTCATTTCCGTTGATAAAGTTGTATTCAAAATGTCGCGAATTGAATTTGAGACTAAAAAGAAAATTCTGCACACTTGGTGCACCGAAAAGGGTGTTACTTACAACCAGATTGCGAAAAGAGTAAATGTTCACCCGGCAAGTGTAAAACGCATCATCGAAAAGTTTGGTAAGGAGTGCTCCCTCAAGGATTTACTAAGAAGTGGCCGGAAACCCGGCTCCAGCAACCCCGATTTGACCAAAAAGTTGTGGATTATATTCAACGGAACAAATCTGCCTCTACTCGCGATCTAGCCAAGAAGTTCAGGACCAGCATCGGAATGATTCAACGAATCAAGCGCAGGAATGATTTGAAGACGTACAAAAAGCAGAAAGTGCCCAAACAAACTCCGGAACAAAAAGTCTCGTGCCAGAAACCAGGGCTCGAAAGCTGTACAGCTGCATTTTGGACAATGTCGACCAGTGCATTTTGATGGATGACGAAACATACGTTAAAGAAGATTCAAGAACGCTACCGGGGCCGCAGTTTTATACTAAATCTGTTGGGGAACGTGTGCCAACCGCAGATACGACTGTTGCGATGGAGAAATTCGGTCAGAAGGTGCTCATTTGGCAAGCTATTTGCACATGTGGCTTGCGTTCTTCAATTTTCTATACAAAAGGAACTATAAATGCTGAGATTTATCAAAAGGAATGTTTGAAGAACAGGTTGCTACCATTGTATAGAAAGCACCAGTCCTCCTCTCTTCTGGCCAGATTTGGCATCGGCACATTACGCCAAATCCACTTACAGTGGCTGACGGAGAATAACATCAAGTTCGTAGAAAAAGACATCAACCCACCAAACTGTCCCCAGTTGCGACCGATCGAACGCTATTGGGCAATAGTCAAGCGTATATTTAAGAAGGATGGTACAGTGTCCCAAAACATGACCGATTTTAAGAAAAATTGGGCAGCGGCATCCAGGAAGTGCACAAAGGTCACTGTGCAGAATTTGTTGGCAGGTGTCAAATCAAAGGTACGGGCATTCTACAGAAACGAACATGATGACTAGTTTTTCCGTTTGGATCTTTTGTAAACATGTTAAGCTATAATAAACTGAAATAGTATGTTAATTTTAACCATGTTTTCATGCCTATTTTATTATTTGGAAGTTTATAACTACTTTTCGATACACTCCTTAGCAGTTTTTTTGGTCTTCTTTAGGTTCCGCTGGACAATAGCCCAGTATTTCTCAATTAGGCGGAGCTCTGGCGTGTTGGGAGGGTTCTTGTCCTTGGGAACCACCTGCACGTTATTGGCGGCGTACCACTCCGCATGGCCTTTTACCGTAATGTAGTACGGAACAACCGTGTTTCTTCAGGAAAGGCAGCAGACGTTTGATTCAAACACTCTTTCACGTAAATTTCTTGGTTGACAGTCCGGAAGCTGTGAAAATGCTGCTTTTCAAGCCATCATGTACAGATGGCTTGCCAAACCAGATATTTCTTTGCGAACTTTGACAGTTTCGTGTGCTTGAAAATATCTGCTACCTTTCCCCTTCCTTTTGCCGTATAAAACTCCTGTCCCGGAAGCTGCTTGTAGTCGGCTTTGACGTAGGTTTCGTCGTCCATTACCACGCAGTCAAACTTCGTCAGCATCGTCGTGTACAGCCTCCGGGATCGCGCTTGGACGTCGTATTTTGTTTATCATCGCGATTTGGAGTCACTACCTTCTTGTAAGTCGATAGTCCGGCTCGTTTTTCGGCTCGATGCACGGTTGTAGACGATACACCCAGCTTATTTGCGGCATCTCGGAGAGATAGGTTAGGGTTCGCTTGAAACTACCGGCAACTCTCTTTGTCGTCTCAGCGGCTTCCGGTTTTCGATTTCCCCCGATCCAGACTTCCTGGCTGTCGACAAACGTTCCCAAACACTTTAATTACATTTGTAACGGTTGATTTGGCAACTTTTAGCGATTTTGCCAACTTTGCGTGCGAGTAGCTCGGATTTTCGCGATGCGCGAGCAAAATTTTGATACGCTGCTCTTCTTGCTTGGACGGCATTTTGACAACTGAAGAGTGAATTCCAAAATCAAAATAGGAGCAACATTCTACACACACACACCTTCAAAATGAGGGGTGTTCAGGCTTTTTAAATGCAAAATTGAAAGAAATATGTCAAGTTGATATTGACCAAATTTTGACCGTATCGCCCTTTAGTCAGATATCGCTGGAATCTGGTCTTTTGTGTGGAAGATTACGTTGCTTACGCTTGCTTTGTTTTCCTATTATACGAGGGGGACGCGTTTGTAGAAATTCATATATGTTTTCTGAGTAGGATGAATATAGTGACATTAGAATAATAAAAGAACAATTAAATTACTTCATTTCACGAACTCGCAAAATCTATCGCACCAGTTTTCTCTGTTGTGTTGTGTTCCTTTCCCATCTTGTTCGTCAATTTATCTCGGATCCCAAGCCATACTTTCTTCTTCTGAACTTCTTTTTTAAACTCGTTAGTTCAACACACGCACCGTTTAAGTTGCCTGCTATCATGAATATGAGGCGGGGCAAAATATATTTACTAGCGACTAACACACCGAGCAAGACCGTATGGCATCACATCACATGTCAAAATATCATGTCTATGTCATTTGGCATGTGGAGAACGTTGACATGATGTTTTGACTAGCTTTGAGAGAAGAGGTTTACGCGTTTTGGGATAGGTTATGAGATGGCTATGCGTAGGACGACTATGATAGCTAGGGCGTAGGAAATATAGTGCGCTAGTATTCTTCGGTTTGAATATTTTTTCAAATGATAGCTCAATACAATCTGACAAGCAACTGTAAGGTGTACATTGATGAGGTTGTTGTTTTCTTTCTCTGTGAACATATTAAACGAAGGACTCGTAAGATATAAAGGATTTTTTTTAGTTTTCTTCTTTTTTATGAAAGGGAACGTCCATTAATTACGTCACGCAAAAATTGCCTTTTTTAAACCCCCCTCCCTTCCCCCCTTGTCACGTTTTCTGTATGGACCTCCAAATTTTTTTGTATGGATCGTCACGTTTTCTCAAACCCCCTCCCCCTTACTGCGTGACATAATGAATGGACCTTCCCAAAGGGGAAAAGCGATTTAAATCAATTACACATTCAATGAAAAAAAGAGCGAATTGTGTACATTCCAGCTATGGTGAAATTCAAAAATGTGCATACCTAGTCAAAATGAGTTTCGTCACTCATCACGATAGTGACGAAACTTACGTCAAAAGCCGACCTCCCACGCAAAGAATATTTCATTGCCAAGTCTATACTCGATGTAGTGGTACGTCAGCTGGACATCTATATCACAATGAGCGAATACGGAAACAAAACAAATAGTAAATGCTTGGCTTAAACACATAAAAAAATCGATTCTCGGTATGATCTAGGAATTGTATAATTATTTTTCATAATCGTATTTCACACCCAAGTATTCACTTTCCTCAATTTGTCAAATCATTATTCCGAGTTAACGTACAATTTTCTATCAGTGTATAGTTTTCCTGTCAGTGGAGATGTTCATCTCTGCAACGGCGCAAATGTTTGTTTAGTTTGGACTTACAGTCATCAACTTACAAATCGAGAGCACATTTTCAATAGGTCGTAAGTAACATATTGCTATCATCAAGAAAATCAATGAAGAAGTTTTGGATATTATTTTCAATTTATGTTTTGAATCAAGCCATAGTTTTTGAAGCAAATAAGGAGTGTATCGAATATAAGCTATTTTATCCGATGCGGACAGGTCGATTCAATTGGAGAAATTCGGTCGAAAGTTACTGGTATGGCAAGCAATATGTTCCTGTGGTTTGAAGTCAACCATTTTTTACACTACCGGAACTATAAATGCGGAAATCTATCGATCTGAGTGTCTCCAGAAGAGATTGTTGCCTTTATTTAAGAAGCATAGTACACCTCCACTGTTTTGGCCGGATTTAGCGTCGGCTCACTTTGCCAAAACCACTCTCAATTGGCTTGCGGAAAAGGGTATAGATTTCGTTGAGGTAAATATCAATCCAACAAATTGCCCTCAGCTTCGACCCATCGAACGTTACTGGGCAATCGTGAAGAGGGTCTTCAAGAAGACTGGTAAGGCAGCTGGAAACATGCAGGAGTTCAAAAAAATTTGGGCTCAAGCGTCCAAAAAATGCGATGCAACAATTGTCCGGAACTTGATGAAGAGCATTCGATCCAAAGTTCGAAAATTCGTGAAGGAATAACTTAAGTATCATCCGGTCATCATTATGTTCAAGTTTAACCTCGTACAATAAAGGATCAATTTTTTGCATGAATAAAATATCGGTTTTCAACATAATTTGAAAGAAAATTTGTGGATAGCTTATTTTCGATACACTCCTTACGTGGTACCAACAAAGTGCAGCAAGACTTAGCTTTACATCAATAGAGATTTACATTGAGTTGAATTCTAACCGACACACGTAAACAACGGCTTTTTCACGAATTTCTCGTCATTAAAAACCCGCCCCATCAATTCATCACGTTCATTTCCGAAGAGGAAGAGTTCACCTATCCGATAGAATGAGAATTTTGCAAGATTACGTCACTAGTGAACGTATGGTTCATCTTGATGAATGGAATTCAGTTTTGACAGGTATTCGTGGTTTGTTTGTTTTCGAATCTCCAACAGATAAAATAAACAAACCACGGACTCCTGTCAAAAGAAGTCCATCCGATTTATTTTGCGAGGTTATGTTAGGTTGGTGTAAAACTCAGCCGGAGGCTTATATGGGTTGCCTTTGTGCCAACGAGAAACTCACGGAGGCAGCCATTGTTTACGTTTGTCAGTTAGGCCCCAATGAAAATCTTTGTGGAAATGTTTGATATTCGAATTACAGACTATTGAAGCCAAGTACATTTCCGTCAAAACATTGTTTCCAAATTTAGGAAACCCAACAATGTTATCCTCACTATTAGCTATCCTGTTCATCACTCAACCCCGTACCGAGAACGCACTCGGTAAATCAGAATTAAACATCAAATTAAATTCCACTTCCACAGCCCAGCCGCTTCTCATCAACCAGCCGTGCCACTCATCCGCCGCCTTCTCCTTGCCCTTGCCCTTGCTCATGTTGTTGGTTTGGGTCGAGCGAAACCACTGATGACGAACCCCAATCAGGCAGGGTGCGAAAGCGAGAAAGCAAGTAGCAATAAATTATCTTCCGATAATAACGTGCTTCGGTTGCTACCGCTCACTTCTCGATTCCTCCAGCATCTCCACCCCCAACATCCACCTCGTCGTGACTGGCAGCGTCTTAGGCTGTGAAAGTAATAAATTTAATATTACACCACCACCATGCAATCGAGGGCAGCTCTGCCTGATGGACGGACTGACGCATCGGCGAGGGACACATCGGGATAGCAGGGGAGGGTGCGCATCAGTTTAGTACAAGAAGTAGAAGCGTGGAGGTTATTAAAATTCTTTCTCCTTGCAAGAGACGCCAAGTTTATTTTCCTTTGGTGAGATGAAGATTTGGAGGAAACGGCGGAGGAACCACCTTCAGCTTCAAGTGCTTCGAAGAGTGGCAAAGGAGCTTCACAGAGTTTGTTTTTTATTTTATTTATTTATTTATTGGAATATTCTACTTTCTACAGAGAGACGTCCATGTCAAGGGGCCATAAAATAAAAAGAATCTCCAACAATAGCGGGTATCGATTGGACAATAGAAGTGGTTCATTGAGATGCGCGCGTAAGTGCGGATATCTTTTCAAAGACGAGAAAGATTAGGATTTTATGAACAAAAAAGAAAATTTGTGTTTTATTCTGGAAGAGGCGCAAGCAAGTTTGGGACTTTTATGGTGCAGTTTTAGTACAGAGCTACAGTCCATCGCAAAATTGAGTGCACACACCTGCTAGTTCACATTTTTCTAACATTTCCAAGACAAATATCACTATGCATGAAAATTTGCCATGGAGTTCAATAAATTAATCTTGCAGCTAGTGATGGGTGCACACATAACATGCAAACTTTTACTCAGTTTTTTAGAATTGTCGAAAATATGATAAATGAGCCATTTTCAATGTCGCAAAATTGAGTGTCCACTTTTTGTGTTCGTCAACATATTTCATTTTATGTATTTATCAATTGAAAATTTCCGTGATGTTTTATAACAGTGTCACTATGAGCATCTGTCAGCTGCTAGCAGAGTGGTCAAATTCATTGTTTACTGCAATTCAACTGAGTTCTAATCGAAATGGCTACAAAAAGAAAGGAAACGGATATTAATACGCGAACTCAGGTAATAAGTCTGTGCTGCCGTGGAAAATCATTGCGGGAAATTGCTGAAATCATTGGTAGACCACATTCGACAGTATTCAAAATTATCAAAAAGTGGAAATACGAAGGGACTGTGAAAAATCTTGCTGGTAGAGGGCGAAAGCGTATTCTAACACCTGGAGATGAACGGCAAATTGTGAGAACATTACGAAAAAATCCTAGAACAAGCATTCCGAAATTGGCTGTGGAGGTTGCTGACAACATTAAAAGACCCGTTAGTGCCGATACCATCAGACGCGCGGCGCACAGACATAATTTGCATGGCCGAGTTGCTAGGAAAAAACCACTTCTCTCAAAAGCAAACATCAAAAAGCGGCTGGAATTTGCAAAAGAACATGTGGACAAACCTCAGGATTTCTGGAACACAGTAATTTTCACCGATGAAACGAAAGTGAACTTGTTTGGATCGGATGGAAGGCAAATGGTGTGGAGAAAGCCAAGATCGGAGCTGCAATCACAAAATTTGTGCCCAACCGTTAAGCATGGAGGAGGAAGCGTAATGATGTGGGGCTCGATGGCGGCTAGTGGAACCGGCACTATGGAGTTTATAGAAACGACCATGGATAAAATGGGTTATCTCAACATCCTGAAACGAAATCTTCAACCTTCGGTGCAAAAAATTGGGATTACCACGGGTTTATTACTTCCAGCAAGATAATGATCCCAAGCATACCTCCTACGTAGTACGTGAGTGGTTGCTCTATAATGTCCCGAAACAACTCAAAACTCCTCCCCAATCACCTGATTTAAATCCTATTGAGCATTTGTGGTGTGAGGTTAAGAATCGACTAAAAAATGTTAACCCAACAAATAAGAAGGATCTCAAATCGGCGATTCAGAACATTTGGGAGAATATTCCATCATCGGTGACTAAGAAGCTAGTGGAGTCGATGCCGCGTCGCTTACAAGCCGTGCTGGAGGCCAAGGGAGGACACACCAAATATTAAATAATTTGTTTTTTTTATGTCTACGGGCATTTAAACTTGTTTTTATTAATAAAAAGTTGACTGTGCACTCAATTTTGCCAGGTGAGAATTGATGTTTTTTTTCTTTTTAATTTTTTTTGTAATGAATTCATTTGTTATTGTTTTTATTTTGCCCACCAATCATATGGAAGAGAAATAAAGTTATTGTTAAACTATGATTGATGTCATTTAATTTCTTTTAATCCCTGAAAAACGTTACATTACTAATGAAACTATAGGTGTGCACTCAATTTTGCGCCTGACTGTATACTTTAAAGAGACAGAAATATCATTCTTGCATATGCTTATTTTGCTTCAAAATAAGAACGTTCTCTAAATGAAAGTTAAAGGAAGTCTTTCACAGAATTGATTAAAGAGTCATACCATCGCACAATACAAATACAAAAACCCTTTTTTGCTTCTCAGTCAGGTAAGAGTATCTTAAATTTTTTTGGAAGATAGCATGGAGGAAAAGGCACATCTGTCAACGTAAAGAATCTGAACAGAAGACACAATTGTATAAAAGGAAAATCCAAGTCCTCCAGGTTTTATTTAATTTCAAATTCAGTGGCCCTAAAAGTGCAGACATCTGGCATCAATCGCTGGATAAGGACTTGGCATCCTATGGTAAGACGAGACAGGATTTCGAGGAGCTGCAAAGTAAAGACTTGCTGCGCAAAGAAGTACACAAGCTGTATGAGCTACCAGAAGCCTAGGGTCAATCTCAATTTCGATGAGCGAGATAAGGCGCTATAACCTTGACAATTATTGCCAGTCTTTTGTTTCAAATGCCAAAAGTTCACCCACAGGCAAGAGGAGCATAGACTAATCTTTCTAGCATCTATGATCTCATCATTGTTTAACTCTTTATAGAAGCGTTTGGTTGGTACGACTGGACAATGCGAATTATTGGTACTTCGCGAAACCTGCTGGTGTAAAATAGATCCTACTGTGATCCTTACCCTCTGATCCAGTAACTCCTACCCATACCTCCCCGTGGTTTCGACTGGCGTATGAGTAACCATTGAAAAGATCCGGTACCAGCCCCGGTGGTACCTTGGTTATATGCTGACAGGGAAGAGGGCTGTCCTCTTCAAAGGGTGCAGTCTATCTGAGCGTCTGTTCTCCATGTCAGGGGTGGCTGAAAACAGCCGTTCCAATCGATGGGAAATTCTTCTCTAACATCACCAACGTTCTCACTTACCGCAGCGCGAACATAGACTCGGACCACAACCTAGTTGCAGTATTTATGCGCTCAAATTTCTCGACAGTGTACAACACGCGTTGAATTCGGACGCCATGACCCAACATTAAGCAACTACGGGAAACCTGAGTTACCTAAGAATACGCTCAACAGCTAGAAGCAGCCCTAACAACGGAAGAGCAGCTTGGCGCAGTGACTCTTGAAAATGGTTGGAGAGATATTGGAACCGCCATTGATATCACTGCAATAGTGATACTAGGTACTTCTGCACCGAATTGAAAAACTGACAAGCCGTTATGTTCAGAGACCTGGAAGAAAACTTTCTCACAGGAGAATGTGTGTTGAAAGGTGGAAGCAGAATTTCGACGAGCACCTGAACGGCATTGTTACAGCGAACGAAAGTGGCACAGTAGAAAATCTTGAAACACGCGCAGAAGTTGACTGGATCCCGACCCCAAGCCTTCAGGAACTTGAAAAGGAAATTGATCGGTTGAATAAAAACAAAGCTGCTGAAGTTGATCAATTCCCAAGTAAGCTAAGGCCTGTACTCGAAAAAAATGCACCATTTTTATCCGTGTGTAACTTTGGGTTAAAATTGATAAAAATCTTAGTATAACTAGTTTGGAGTGCATTGTTTACATGTGCAAAATTTCATAACAATCGGTTCAGTGGTTTTTGAGATGTCATCGAAACAAGAAGAAAATCGCCGGAGAATTTTGCGCGCCGTCATGGAAAATCCGACTGCGACCATAAGATGATCGGAAGACAACTGAGAATCACCCATAAAACTGTGTCTAGGGTGGTTAAATCGTTTAAGAAGTCCCAGACGACCAAGTGGCGGGCTGGAAAGGGAAGAAAATCGAATACAGCTGACCCTGTGAAGACCCGGAAGGTGTTGGATTATTTCAAGTGTAATCCGACGCGGCTCTGAAGACAGAGTGTTCCGCATCGTTCGTTCAGCAAACCATCAAACGAGCTGGACTTTGTGTATTCAAGAAGAAAGTGGACAGAAGAAAGTGGACAAACTCGACAAAAAATACTTGCTCTGGCAGGCCATATGCCAATGCGGTTAACTGAGTAAACCGTACATCACAACGGGTGCCATCAACAGCAAAATTTACCGCACCGAGTGCCTCCAGAAGCATCTGTTGCCCTTCCTACGGTCCCACAGAGGCGAGACATTATTTTGGCCGGACCTGGCATCATGCCATTACCCGCGATCGACGTTGGATTGGTACAGAAACAAAAACGTTGTTTTTGTACCAAAAACCGCCAATCACCCAAAATCACCAGAGACTCGTCCGGTGGAAAAAGTTCGGGCCATAATGAAGGCCAAAGTTTAAAAATCGTCCAAGGTGCTTAAGAGCGAGCTGGAGTTGAAGAAAAAATGGATGAAAACGACCAAAAAGGTCGACCCACTATTGCACAAAATATAATGATGGGCCTTAAGGGAAAGGTGCGGGCTTTCCGCGATGGAAAAGAAATTGAAAAAAGTAATTTTGTTGAATCATAATCCATATGTATTGGTGTATTCCCTGAAAGTTTAAAAAAAATCCGACCTTAAATAAAAATTTGGCGAACACTTTTGTCGGGTGCATTTTTTCGAGTACAGGCCTTATTCAAATATGGTGGTGAAGCACTGGCCAGGGCGCTGCAATGGGTAATTACCAAGATTTGGGAGGAGAAATGTTTACCGGAGGATTGAAAGGAAGGAAGAGTGTGTCACATCTATAAAAAGAGCTACAAGCTGGATTGCTGCAATTATCGTCAAATCACGCTACTGAGCGCCGCCTACAGGTTTCTCTACCACCCGAGTGGCACGATCTTCAGGAAGTCTGCATCGTAGCACGTATCGTACATCAGACCTAAAGCTGAAGCTGGCAGGATTGGGCTTGTGATTGATGCGTTGGAAACGAAATACATGAAGGGAAAAGGCTCACGAGAAGACAATGTAACTCCCTACCACGAGTTCCGATCGACGATGATGAAATCGTGGTAGGAGGCGAATTCGTGTATTTGGGCTTATTGGTGACCGCTAATAATGACATCAGCAGAGAGATACAAAGGCGCATTATGGCTGGAAATTGTGCTTACTTTGGACTCCAAAGGACGGTTAGATCGAACCAAGTTCGCCGAACTACAAAGTTGACCAACCACAAGACATTAATTCGACATGTAGCTCTCTACGGTCACGAAGCATGGAGCTAGTGGAGGACCAATGCGCCCTTGGTGTCGTTGAACGGAAAGTGTTGCGTACGATCCCACCATAGATCGTACGCAACACTTTCCGTTCAACGACACAGATGGAAGACGGATCAATCATTTATTTGTTCAACATCACATTTAGGATAAGACATAATCAACAACAGTACGCCACAATACTCGGTTTGCGGCTGCCACTCTTCAACCTCGGTCACGTCCAATGCTCACCAGATCACGTTTAATCTGGTCCGCCAATCGTGCTCTCTGCGCTCTACGCCTTCTTGTATCTACCGGATCGGTAGTGAACACCAACTTTGCAGGGTTCTTGCAACATGCCCTGCCCACCGTATCCTTCCGGCTTTGGCCACCTTCTGGATGCTGGGTCCACCGTAGAGTGCAGCGAGCTCGTGGTTCATCCTTCGCCGCTACACACCGTTCTCCTGCTCACCGCCGAAGATCGTTCTTAGCACGCGTCGCCCGAGAGCTCCGAGTGCATGCAGGTCCTCTTCGAGCATTGTTCATGTCTCGTGTCCATAGAGGACCACCGGTCTTATTAGCGTTTTGCACATGGTGCATTTGGTGCGGGGTGAATCTTTTTAGACCGCAGTTTCTCCTGGAGCCCGTAGTAGGCACGACTTCCACTGATGGATGCGCCTTCGAATTTCACGACTCAAATTATTGTCAGCCATCAGTAAGGATGCGTGGTAGACAAATTCCTCCACCACCTCGAAGGTGTCCCCGTCTATCGTGGCATTACTTCCTAGGCGGATCCGGTCGTGTTCTGTTCCGCGTATCAGCATGTACTTTGTTTTTGACGCATTCACCACCCTTCCGACCTGTGCTGCTTCGCGTTTCAGGCCGGTGTACAGCTCTGTCACCGTTCCAAATGTTCTTGCGATAATGTCCTTGTCGTCCGCAAAGCACACATATTGACCAGATTTCGTGAAAATCGTACTCCGGCTGTTGAGCCCGGTTCGTCGCATTACACCTTCTAGAGCGATGTTAAACGGAAGACGGAATGTGGAGGAGGCAAATGCACCACGAATTGCATCATTTGCTTGGGGAACCTCCCATCGTACGCATCGCAAAAATCGGTCGACTACGATGGTCTGAGCATGCTGTAAAAATTTTGGACGACAGCCCTGTTAAAATGATTCTCGAAAACGAAGCGCGCAACGAGCAAGGTGGATCGATCAAGTAGAAGGTTACATGCGGACTCTCCGCAGACAGCAAGGCTGTCAAGGTACAGCCATGGACCGATTACAGTGGAGACAGCTTCTGTGTACAGAGGCTCATTGCATTGTATGTATTCAATATTTGTCTTGGGGCTTGTCCTTGAAATATGCTTTCGAAACGCACAGCATATTCAATGTTTCGTCAGACATACGGCATTGTATTTTAGTTGCGAAGCTTCCAGAAACATAGAACGCTCTTTTTGATTCTACAGAAGTAGGGCGAACTGTTGCTAGTGAATCATGAAGCATTGATAAATATTTTCCTTTCAGCTTTTCTTAATCGTAGTAAGTGAACTCTTGTCCTACAATCTTTACGAATCCTGGTTCAGTAATCGAACTTACAGGAACACTCTCGCTTACCTTTGACTGCTGCATCCTCCGTTCAAATTTCTGTTTTATCGTCAAAGCCTCGTATTCACCAGCATTTACTCCATCAGCAGTTGGAGCTACGGTCGATTCTATTGGTTCATCTGTTTCAACACCGTTCAGTCGTTTAAGTATCTTGGCAGCTTGTTTAATCAAAGTAGTCTTCGACGTTTTGAAAAATACGCCAAAATCATTGCTGATTGACGTTTTAACTGCAGTTTTCTTCAAAAACGCGAAAAGGTCAGGAGTGTTCAACACGTCTTTCTGCAACTCACTGCTTGAGCGCTTCGAAAAGCTCGTTGGCGATAGCGGTCTCCTGACAAGAAACTTGTTCGAGCATAAAGTGTAATCCGCTTCGTACAATGAGCAATCTTTCCGGCACAGTTGTTCAACAGCAGCATGGATGGGTTCAAGAGCGTTTATGATTTCCCGAACCAAATCCATTTCATTATCGGTCATGTTCAGCTTTACTTGTCCTTTCAGATCGATCATCGCTTTCTGTACCGCGTTCCTGACGACGTAGAATCTATTAAGCATGTCAAAAAAGCTATTTCATCGTGTTTTGACGTCGATAACCAACGGCATCTCTTTTCCAAACTCCTGCTGGACGTATTTTTGAAGGAGGTCGTCGTTCTTGACCGGTGATTTTCGGAAAGTTCTTACAATTCCACGGAGCTTCTTAATGGTAGCGTGGTATTCAGGCCACAATTCCGCTTTATCGCATTCCGCATCTTCTAGCACGAACTCATCGTCATCGTCATCCTCATCATCGGTAGAAGAGTCTGAATCAGCTTCGTTGGAACCTAAAATTCGAGAAATTACCTAGAAGTTCAGTTATAAAGATAACAATTTGAAATGAACAAACCTTCTCCGCTTAGCTCACGTTGATTGTATGTTGGTTCATTACGGGAATAAAGCACACTCATGACAGCAAGGTGTATCCCGTGTGCAAGACAAACTTGATGATCAGCGGGAATTGTTCTCCCGACTTTTTTCATTACAGATCACCATCTGTCGTTGCTGCTACAACGTCTTCGGTGAAGGATAAGCCATACTCATACAAGATCTCTTCCAACAGCTTGACACATTTCTCGGCATCCATTGATCCTACTATCCTTTTCAAACCCAAGTTCCAGGTGTGCTGACCATCATGAGCATTTACGTTCATGTATCTGCGGTTCCGAGTTGAAGTCCACTCATCGAAAGTGAGACTAATCTTACGGCCTTGCTTCCTGATTTCACCAAACTTCTTTCAGTACCTCCCAATAACAAAAATGTAGTGCGCTTTGACCTTCAACCTGATACCTTCCGGAGATTTTGGGATATCTCGTAATCCTCGGGCATATAATCCAAGCCGGATGCCCTCTGAGTTGCAAATTGTGTTGAATGGAATACTGTCCTCAGCAGCCATCCTTGCCAAAGCGGCCTCAAGCGGGGACGATTTGGAAAAATACTGATGAAGTGTGACGATCTTTTTGGGATGTGACGATGTCGTTGCGGTTTGATTGTCTTGAGGTACGTCATCGGACGCCGGATATTTGTCCAAAATGATTTTATGTACTCCTCTGAGATGTTTTTTTCAAACCGGAGGTATTCGAACCTTCGCATTTGATCACTTTGGAACATTTAGCTTATTTTGCAACACCACGGTTTTGAATTCCACGAAGAAAATATCTCCAAACGGGAGTTTCCGGCACTCCTTCCTTGCTACTTGCTTCAAATTCCATCTTCAATAGTACTGATCACTCCATTCACCACCGTAAACAATACTGGACAATGACAGTTTGAATTCTCCGACAGAAGTACGTCACGACTGCATTCATGCCATAATGATTTGTAGTGGTATTGGTGTTATACGTATGAATATGAATAAACTGAGCGAGACACACCTGCTTGTCAATCTTGTCATTCAAAATTGAACTGAGTTGCCAAGGTTGCACAGTGGGTCAGGTGTTTGAAATTTTAGTAAAAAAATTAATCATATGTTTAACACGGATTTTAGCCACCGGACAACTTGTTTGCTTAGTACCGAAAATACCGGTACTTTCGTTAAGCCAGTACCGGTATTTCGGTACCGAAAATTGGTCGGTACTCCCGGGAATTCTGGTACCGGTACTCCCGGTACTAAAACCCGGCTTTCCAGGCATCGATTGTCCTGGTCCTAGAACTTTATTACCCTTCAACCGAGCGGTTAGGATGAACTTAAATCTGTCTCTGCTAGCCGTTCCATAAATTTGTATTTCAGTTGACCAGTAGGAAGCAAATCACAATTCTCCTATTTTTCAAAACCATCCTCTTATCAATCTAGACTATCGGACGCTTTTCTGATTATTTACACCCAATAAACTTTTATTATCGTTATTTTAAATTTAACAACCTCCAAGCAGTCAAATTGAGCTAAATCTACAGTAAATTAAGGGCAATAAATTCATCCCAATTAAATGCCAAAAGCGAACCAACCCACTGAATGCCATCATTGCTAAGGACCTATTTTATCGATACGCAATAACAGTGATTGTATTTTCTCTCCAGTATCGAAAACGGAACTGCCTCCCTCGGGCAAAAAAGAGATATCAGTGCCCATTAATGGTCTCCAAGTAATCTCAACTCCAATAAAAAGTCAAATTCAAATTGCCTCGAATTGCGTCAAAACGGTTTGAATAATGGCATGGTCCTCCCACTCGATAATCGGAGATTCCATGAAATTTTAAGTATTTGGCTTATTCGATGATACGTATAGAATCCTGACCACGATGTGGCCCTCAGAAAGAAAACCGGGCGTTTAGTGTTTTGACCGCAAAAGCTCAGTAATAACGATATGAAACTTTACTTGGCGGTAAAGTTCATCAGCAACTTTGTTTGGCTTGTTCGGTTTCCAATTAAAAGCGGATTAATCTCGGAAACCGCTGGCTGGTGATTGCACAGGCTGGAACACAAATCTACGGTCTACCAAGTTGAATTGATTTCCCCCGCCGAGATTCCCTCTTAACAATGGCAATCCTTTCAATCCTGCGTGAATCGTTTCCAACTTGTTAACATGAACTAGCGGTTCGTTGGGCACATTTCGGCCAAACAAAAGAAGAAAAACACACTACATATTGGAATCAAAATCAACAGAATCCTTGAAACAAACAAACCTCAATGTAACAAGCCGTGTACGTAACAACAACAACAACAGAATTGAACGCTGAAAAAACACCGACCGACAGACGTCATGATCTAATTCAATTTCCATTGTTTCCCAAGCGGAAAGCGGAACAAAACATCGACCGCCGCGCTGACAAGCAAGAGTCGATTCAAGGTGGAAAAACTCCAATTTGGAAATCAAACTGAGTCGGGAGGAAAGCAAAATCCGGAACGAAGGAGCGTGAGATACTAGAACGAAAATAACATACCCGAAAAATATTTGTTATTCATACGCGATTTTCGGGTGATTTTCGACATGACGACCGGAGTTCGTGCTGTTGGCCCCATTCCTGCTGGGAGTACATCCTCGTCTGCCCTTACCCTCGCAGTGGGTGGTGCAGCGAATGAGCTGGGTAGGTGGGTTGGTGGGTGTGCCAAAAGCACTAAGCCAACCAAGAAGGCACATCTAGGTATGGATTCCAACCGGGGACATGGCATGGGTATTGGTTCGCTTCTCATCAACATGTCAGATGGGCGCACGAACACGCAGAGCGGCACTGTGCCAGGGGAAGGAAAAATTGTTTTGAAATTTATCAGAGCTCTCGCTCCGTCCGGAATGGGCCGGTTCAAGAAGATCCTCACTCGCTCTATCCGACTCGGTTTTGACTCGGTGGACCAAGTCGGCGGCTGGGCAGAAGATCGGGGGCGTCCCGCTTCGTAACGGTGTTTTGCCGGCTAGAGCTGTCGGTTTAAATTTAGCTTTTTTGGCTACGATATGTCTGCTTCCACGACTGAGAGGTCGGTTTATGGGGTGAAAAAAATAAATACTAAAGCTGTTCGACTAAATGAGTTTGGATGAGGTGTTGGAGTTTGATTTGATTGTTTCCCCCGGTGGTTGAACGGTTGTTTCGAATTAGTAATTAATAGATGCTTAGCGAGTGATTGATAAGCATGGATCTGTTCGTTGGACGGGACTTGATTGACTGTTCTTCAGGTTGATTTATTTTGGCAGTTTAGGACGGCTTGTGGAAGACATTTGTGATGTTGTGTTTCTTTTTTTTAAAGATAAGAGTTTGGTTGTATAAATTTAGCTTCGCACACTAAGTCAATGACCAACAGCTTGAGCAAGTAAACATTTTGTCACACTATGATTGGGCATCTTGTTGATCTGCTATAAGCATTTGCTCATTGTGCTCATTGTTAGTAGGCAAGCGGAACCTATTCTCACCATAGTACATATATTCATCACATTCTCCGGCCTCCAACTTCAAACGTTAAAAAATGTTTAATTTCACCAATAAATGGACGTAGTCACCAAGAATATATAATCCTTGGAAATAAAATTAGATCTTGAATATAATTTAAAGCTAAAAAATCGTTTCGTAGACTTAAATTTCGTAAAAATAATGAGCAGTCAGATTTTCAACATAATTTCTTACCTTTGCAATACAAATTCGTCGCATTGATCTAACCGTACTAGGGAATATACTCGAGCCAGACTCCAAGTTTTCTCATTAATTGCACTATATCCTCACACATTTTCGTTACGTAATTCAGGGTGGCCACAGACTCGGGAAAATCGGGAAATGCGGGAAAAATGCAGGAATTTCAAAAGTCATCAGGAATTTTTGTCATATGGAAGGAACCATACTCACACCTTTTTCAAATGGCTTAAGTAGCGTTTTTGTCATTTACTCGGTCCACCGATCTCATTGTTCAACCTATTCAAAACGTACCGTTTAGAGCATCTTCAGCGGTGGTCTATTTTAACATCTTTATAGTTGATTTGCATCAGCAAACTAAAAAGAACCAGCTAAAACAGACCAACTTTGCGTTCCCCGCACTGGTGTAGTATTTCTTGTTGTTAAACCCACCAACACCTATCATCTTGTCAATCTTACAATATCCAGAGATCAGAAGTTTTGTTTTCTTCAGAGACCGAGGATTTTTCGCAAACTTTTTACCATGGATTGGTTTGAGTGGTGGTGAGTGTGTGAATGCATGCATCTCATTTAAACGATATTAGATAGTGTTGATAGTGATAGAGAGAGCCACGCCAAGCTATGACAAAAAGCACTTTCTGTGACGTTTCAATATGCCAAAGGATATGATCCTAGACATTATGCGACAACTACAGTCAACTGATGACTTTTTCCAGCTGTTCCGATGCAGCTGGATATGTTGGCCTTAGTTTTACAAAGGTGCACTACTGCTTAATGGATGTTGGCGTATGTCCTCAGCTAGTTTTCTCGACGAAAACTTGAGGGTTGGTGACTCTGAGGAATTTTTGCAAATCTGTCCTTAAGACTTACGGCCCGCAGTATTTACGCCCACAATATCGGAAAAGTTAGCAACTGATGGACAAAAATTATCTCCCAAAAGTTCGAAAAAAATCTTGTAAATTCAGTGCACTTAGAAACTCAGGGACCTTATCAGAAGCTCGGTAGACTTTTTAGATTTGACTTAGACTTTCCCGAGGTTTAGCTATTCTCCCTGATGTCAAAGGAACATCCCAACAAACATCATTGTTGAATTAGACCTTTTTCAAACAAATTTGGAGAAGCTATTCAGCTATTCTAGAAGAAACAGCTGAACAGCTTCTCCAAATTTGTTTGAACAAGCTCTTATTCAACACTGATGTTTGTTGGGATACCATAAAATCAGGGAACTTTCCAGAAATTAAAAGTTCTTCCTAGAAGTTCAGACAACTTTCATTGTTGTCCTAGATTGTTTCCTAGAAATTCAAGGAATTGACCACAAATTCAAGGAGCTTAACACGAGTTCAGGGAAGCTTCCAAAAGTAAAGGGTTCTTCACAGAAGTTCAGGTAACTATCCAGAAATTCAGGGGGCTTCCAGAAGTTTAAAAAACTTATCAGATTATTTTGGGTAGCTTTTCAGAAGTTCATAGAACTACTCAAGATGTTCAGAGAACTTCCCAAAAATTTAATGAACTTTCCAGAAAATTAGAATAGAGAACAGTCATGAAAATCATGAAGCTTTTCAACAGTTTGCGGATCTTTCTAGAGGTTTAGTGAACTTCTTAGAATTACATGAAACTTGCTAGACATATACAGAACTTCTTAGATGTTCAGCGAACATGTAGGAGTTCAAGAAACTTCCTTTGAGTTCAAGGCTTCTCATGAATTAAAAAAAACTTCTCAGAACTTCAGGAAATGCTCACAAAGATCGTGAAAATCCCCCAAAGATCAGGAAACTTTCCAAAAGCTCAGCAAATATCTCAGACGTTCAGAGAACGTCCCAGAAATTCAGAAAATTTCCCAGAAGTTCAGGAACTTTCCAGAAGCTCGAAAAACTCCCGGATGCTCAGAGGATTCAGCAATTCAGAAATTTCTCAGTAGTCCTAGTGATCTTCCAAGAATTTCAGCAAAACTTTCCCCAAGATCGGGGAACTTTCCAGAATTTCAGAAAACGTCCCAGATAAACAGGAATCTGGATTTTTGAGCATTCGAATAGTTTAGGAAACATTCAAAGGATTTTTCCATAAATTTGGCTTCCTAAAACTTCAGGGATCTTTCCAGGTGATCGAGAAACTTTCCAATCGTTCCGAAAACATCCCAAAAGTTCAGGGTATTTAAGTTTTAAGAAGAACTTAAACTTCTTAATACTCGATAATGTTTCTAACCCAACCAAAACGAGAATGAAGAAACCAACTACTTTTTAATCAATTTCATAAAATTTCCACCTATTCACAATTTTGGAGATCATAAAAACTTCTTGTACGGATTAACAACATCTGGGTAATGCTAACTATTCCACAGAAATTCCACGGTTTCCAAGATTTTCGTTTTCAATTTCTCGTAAGTTATTTATATATGTGTGATATTCTGCTTTTTATCACAGAATATGTACCTGCTGGAAGTTAAAACAACTTCTGGGAAGCGAAATCTGATTTTCTAAGTTCCCGTCATTTCCAGACAGTTGTTCCTATTCCATGGATGATCAGCAAATTTTTTGGAAGTTCATCCAAGTTTCCAGAAACGTTAATAATTTTTTGACGATTCAATGAACTCACTAAAGTTCCACCATTTCTCTTCTCGAAAGACAGCGAGCAAACTTCATGATTATCTGGAAACTTCCAATTGTTTTATTCAACTGCCGAGAAGTTTAATCAACTTCTGGCATTTTCATTATAGATATTTCCACCCAATCTTCATAGATATTCTGAAGTTCATTAAATTAATTTTTTAAAGAGTGAAGAAGGTCTATTCATTCAGTTTGGTTCGTCCAGTAGTCGATGAAGCGGGTCGGTCTTTATGTCTTCAAGATAAGGGAGGCGCTTTATTTATGACATGGCTGAGTAGCTCAGTGGCTGCCCGCTCTGCTTACTGAGCAGATGGTCGGGAATTCAATTTCAGGCCCGTCGCTTTCCTTGCTATTTGTCACTTGCCTCCTTCGATCACCACTAGATTTTAAATTTAAAAACTAGAAGGGACAGCCCAATGGGGTTGTACACCAAGTTGACGTAGGACTACGTAGTGACATTGTAATGTAAGTGCTGTTTTAATGGGAGGTTGGATCGGCATAGATAAGTAAGTTTATTAGAAAATTCTACAATTTGCTCTTTAGAAATCATTTGGCAGGGTTCATGATTTTGGTCTACGCGTTATCGCGGGTTGGTATTTTCTGCCATCTCGAGCACTTCAGTGGCCAGGTATTCCATCGCCGCAGCGAAGTAGACGGGGGCTCCGGCACCAACGTGCTCGGCGTGGCGCAGTCACCGTTCCCGAGCAGACGGTGAATGCGACTGGTAACAGCAAACCGGTGCGATTCGTGCGGGACTTTGGCTTGCTCTTTGAAATTTCCTCGAGCTGCTACGTATCACAAATGACTGCTGGCCATGCAAGGGCCTTTTTATATAATGGCATCGGGTATCATTGAATGGAAGGAAGGTGGTAACACAAAGGCAATGCGAAACAAATTTTACAAAGGGGACGGGCCTCACTAGTTGCGGCAGACACCAGCGAGGAAATGAAATCATCACGCTGTATGGTTTCGGATGTTAAAATTCACATCACCTTATGTAAAGAGAAAATGCCCTTTTCAGGGACAAAACCCCCAACCAAAGAGAGTCGAGATATGGACATATATTTCGTTAGTCGGAGACGCGACCTTTAAAGCTATGCCGTGTTGAGCCAGTGCGTGGGAATGTAAATGTTGATGAACGCAAGAGAAACTTCAAATTAACAAACTCTGTAGATGGGCAAATTATGTTGTTCGTCCTGAAAGGACGGATTTTAGTTGACGGGGAGAACATGGTTCCATTTGAACTTGGGACAGCAGGACAGCCTGAAAAATACATCACTTTGTGAAATGTTCACACCGGAAAAGTTTCATCAGCACTGCGTCGTTGCGGATGGCCAGCTGCATGTGACGTGGTATGATTTTGGTCGAGCGTTGTCACGCGGGTATTTCCATGCCATCTCGAGCACTTCATCGGCCAGGTATTTCACCACCGCAACGAAATAGACGGGGGCTCCAGCACCAACGCACTCGGTGTACACGGAGAAAATAGAAAATGCTGAAAAGCATATTATATATTCCTTTCTACGCTTTATTCCTTTTAAATCACTGCAATGCATAAAAAGTATACATTGAATCAATATTTTTTATGCATTGCAATACATTTATGATAATTATAATTTTCCGTGCATATTACGTTACCGGTGACAAATTCAAACTTCAAAACTTCGGTCTTATTTATGTTTTTAAGTTCCGTAATTTCGAGTGCAGTTTTGCCAAAATGAATTATTTATTATCATTTCCATCAGCGCAGACAACAGATAATTATTAGGTATTCGACTCATGTTTTTATCCGCATATTTCATTGTAACCGATAGATAACTGACTCCAACGAAATGTCTCTACCAGCATCCTCAGGGCCAACACTGGTCCGGCATCATGGCGTAGCCTTTGCCGAAAACTTCAAAAACCCACTTGGACTTTGCATGAGCGACTTAACGGACATGACCAAAAACTACGGGAAAGCCTTTCCTCATCAGTACAGCCACGTAACAACGGCCGATATTAAAAAGCTGAAAATGGCTAGCTAACGGATTCAAACGATGCTCGAGAAAGTATGTGTAAGAAATTTTAGCAATAACAATACAATTAGAACTGTCGTTTTAACCTCAAGAGTCGGGAGGCGATCCGCAGAACAACGTCAAAGAAATTCTGGACGAAAATCATTCAAACATTGGGTACGATCCTGAACTACATCTTCGGACGAATCCTCAGTGGACTGCATGTGAATGAAACCTACACCGTGCTGTTCCGGATTTTTTGCAAGAAATACCCGTTATAGTGGACCAAACAACGTAACAGAAACATTCCTCAAAGGCTTGAATGAGAAGCGGCTAGCCGAAAGCATTTCGATTTTCAAGTTTTTTTGGCATTTATTTTATTTATAAAATCACGAGAGAAAAAAACATCCAAATATTATCCTCTTTAATTTATATATAAATATGATTAAATTTTAATTATGTACTACAATGCATATATTTATACAAAAATGCATTCTATGTGATACATCAAATTTATGCATTGCATTGCATACTTCTATAAAATGCATTGCAATGCATAAATTTGATTTATGCATTGGAATGCATAAATTCATGAAAATATTCATTGCAATGCATATTTTTGATATATTCATTTCAATGTATAAACGTGGTTTATTCATTTCAATGACTGGATAGATCGAATATGGTTTTAGCATAGAATTTATGCTTTAAAGTATATTTGTTTTTCTCCGTGTAGAGACCTTCCATAACAGACAGTGAATGCGAACGAGTGGGAGCTGCAATCCGGTGACGGTGCGTAGCCGAGCACTGACTCAACACATCTTTGAGAGATCGCTGAAAGACTGAAGGAAAAGTCTCAACGTGTCTCCCTTATATATCTTTTCTTGATGCATAGGAGACGTTCCTTACTTAAATGTATAGTCTGTGATAGCAAAGTGCATGTAGTATTTGGTAAATTTACTCTGAAAAATCGGCATTATAAGACATCACCTCATATTTGCGTTAATTTCAATAGTTGAAATCGTTAAAATCAATAGTTTTTAATACTTAAATCGAAGCGTATAGAAAATGGTTCCGATTCGACTAGTTGCAAACATTTTGAAAATCAATCGTGGAATGACTTAGTTATTAACGTTCAAAACCTATATATTTTTCGCGACGCTTCCAAATTTTCGCCAATTGAGGCAGTGTACCCCAGTATTGAAAACACAGACGTAGTCCTACGTCAAAAAAAACAGTCTACTGCGCTTTCATGGACCGCATCACTTACCACAGTGAATCCATGATCTAAAAATAACCTGCCTCACTAACACGGGCTCTATCACCTTCCCTTGGCAATGGTGGAGACGCAGAGGTAAACGCGGTCTCTAACCAACGATTGTCAAACTAATCATCCTTCCCCCCTCTCCGAATACCGTGAGGACGTGACTGGCGCCGGTACTGATCCTTAAATAAATATAATGAACTAGTGAACTTGTACATTGAAGATGAAAGGTACTCTCAAGCTCAATCTATGTAGTTCTCTGTGCAACTACATAATTCTGATCGGTAACGGAGTAGCAGCAACTACGAACCGAAAGGAAGGCGCCTAACCGAACCAATATAGAATGCGGTGGCCAAATCCCATTCCAGAAAACTATTCCGCGAGTGTTTGGTGCAGCCAGAATGCATTATAATGGGCGATGAGACGTACAGCGGACGCCAACAGGATCCCAGGCCTAGAGTTTTTCGTCTGCAAGCTCCGCCAGCAAGTTCCAAAGAAGCACCGGAAGAAGAAGGTCGACCAATTTTCCAAGAAGTTACTTGGTGCGACAGACGAATGTCACAGGGCAAATTCAGCAAGCCATACATATCGACCGGTACCATCTACGGCCAAATATATAAAAAAGAATGCCCCCAGTAGTAGTGCTTGCTGCCCTTCCTCCGGTTCCACGAAAGTGACACTCTGTTTTAGCCGGATCTGGCATCGTGCCATTACGCGAAATTGGGGATGGAGTGGTGCGGAGCGTCATATTCCAAAAGTACTCAGCAGACAAATTGAAACGAATCACAAATTATCAAACTAACTAAACTAAGAAAACGATTTCCGAACAACTCGATGCTGCGCAGCTGCAAATGTCATGACAAAAGCAACTATGCTATGCTGCAACTTGAGCAGGATAGGAAAGAGATCGTCTGTTGGAAAGAAAGCGAAGTTTTTTCGGCTTGCAATTATAATTATTGATTACCATACAGTGATTTACAAATTTTACAAAGTAGAAATGCATTGATCCAATAAGATAAAATTTTGGTTTGAAAATGATCCTCAATTCACGCACTGAAAGTAAACCACTATTTTTGTTTCTGATATTAGTTGGCAACAAATACGTTCGCAATATTTTATTGTTGATTAGAAAAATTGATTCCTCGGCCCTAATACAACAACATCGGAAAAAGAACCGAATTTACTAACCTGGTGTTGGAAACTTCCATTGTTAAGAAGCTCAGACAAGATGATGTTTATGTTAACGTAACTAATTCAGTTGTCGCTGTGATTGCGATTTGACATTAACCGTTTCCTTCATTTTTTTTTTACTGAGATAAGCATTCTAAAACTACGCTGTCGTGTTGTTATGTAAATGGTTCTATAGGGTTTATATTGATCACCATTATATTTCAGTCTTCGAACTCGTTAACCATACTTAACTGTAATGAGGCGTGTAAATGGGGCAACTGAGTGGAAGCAAATGAGGAGATTCAACTGGTTTGCCGAAAGTTGAACATGTTTAACTTTCTTCTTCAACCAAGTTGACAAAAAATTGCTTAATATGACAGAAGTTTTTTAAGCATTGTAAATCTTTATATATTGTAGTGAAGAATTGAAAACCAGGACACGTTGGAACATGAATGAATATTTTTCCGCCAAAACTTTGTTACAAAGGTGAGGTACTGAAACACACACTCTCGCGCCACTTTACTCAATTTTTGAGTACAATTGTATGCTATCTCTTTTTCACGGAATACTCAATTTCATTAAAGAAGTGGATCAACTCAATTTTTGAGTAGATCCACTTTTACGAAAATTGAGTAACATTTCCGTGAGAGAAAAGAGATAGCATACAATTGTACTCAAAAATTGAGTAAAGTGAAGCGAGAGTGCACAATGCATGGATTACACGCTAATGCGGAACGACGAAAAACGGAAAACACTCTCATACAAAACAATACAATAATGGCAAAACGGAATACACTCTGATACAATACAATTCAATAATGACAAAAACAGAATACACTGAACATAATATAGTATATCAAGCCTAAAATCATATTACAATATATTTTGTATCTTTTTATATCTTTGGTATATATATATTATATCTTCTGAAAATCTTTATATATCTTTATATGATTATACTGCCGTTCTACGCATAACTGTCCCATGTTGCTTTTGGTCAAATTGCGGCTTTTTCAATATATGCTTAATTTTTTAACTATACCATTGGATACAAACCAAAAATTATATACTATGTTCTGAGTTTGTATCAAAAAAAAAAACATCAAGTTAGATTGTCCCATGTTGAAATTCTAGGCATAAAAGTCCCACTACGACATTTCTTAAGAGATCTTAGAAAACAAAATTGATTTAAGTTTACAACATTCTTTGTAGGAACTACTCGACACTCAGCATTGATAAGGGGCTTATATGTAAACTTAAACAATGACTTTGACATGAAAACATTGACATTAAATTGTCTATATAAGCCACCATTTGCATTTGATAGAACTGTGTTTTTAATGATGATATGGTGATAAAAAATAATCAGAATCATGGTAGGAGCATAAACAATAATGCACATGGCATGTGTATTTGAAAACGTAAATTCTATCGCCAACGATCCATCAATACATCATGCAGTGCGACTGATATGCCTAGAATTTTCTGCTGCAAGGCAAGATTCTACGCATATCAGTCCCACTGAATATTTTACCTCGTATTTTACATACAAAAATAATCTTATTGTTTGTAATACCACAGATTACATCGAAACTCAGCCACATCTTCAAATGCCACTCATAAATTTGTGGGTTTTACCACGAATCTTACCAGCCCCACACAATAGTGACTCAAAACTTAAAACGCTTTTTCCTCAACTACAACTTTTGCAACATGGGACAGTTATGCGTAGAACGGCAGTATAGTTGGTTGAAAACCATTATTTTGCCCTAGTCATCCTAATACCCGATCATGGGAAAATTGACTATCAAACTTTTCTCTGTGTAAGTAAACAATACTCATAAAAAGGGTATATTAGTTTGAGCGTGGATACACGGTGGAATGAATAAACCATATTGAAGGGTAAAATATATTTTGCTTACCTCTTTTGGCAGCGCTATTCACGCAGCGAAATTAACTTTCGATATTCATAAGATTGCATTATGATTATTTGCTATAAGAAATCAGCATGAATTTCATAAACTTATCTTATGAAGTATAATCACAGAGAACAGACATTGATGTCCATATACCTTGTCTTGAAAAACGCGTGTAAAAGTTTATATGGGCAGCCGGTATAAAAAGCAAGTGCAGAGAAAAACGAACAAAACTTTTCAGGTTTTTTGCTAGGCTTTGAATTGATAAACATTTACATGACAGTTCTTGCAAAACTGTAGCGCCACCTACCAAGAGCAAAACCACATACATTTGAAATGTTGGCTTAAAGTTTTACACAAGTAGCAAATCGAAGATGAACGTCTGTTCTCTGTGGTATAATGATGTTGAAAAAATAAAAATATGGAGCAACCTGGATTCGAACCAGGAACGTTAAGGTTATGCGTTCAGTGAGTTGCCCACTAGTATATATGAACACTTGTAATCAGGAAAGTTTAAAGGCAAACAAGATCAACGTCGTGTGAAACAAAATCCATTCATAAGTCGGTCTTAAAATTATTTTTTGTTGATCATTTTTATCTGTTGCAAGTTTCGTTGGTAAAATCTTTAATCACTGTTCATCTTATATTTTATCCACTTTAGTTGGTGTTCTTGCTGAAAGGGGCTAAGAGTATTTCTTTACTTTCACATGCATGAAAGTGTATCACACGCTTCGAAATGCAAGCTATGCATTTAAATTCATTAATCACTTTTCTTCTCACAAGTCACCACGATATCGAGAGATCCACCAGGGATTCAGAAGCATTTCTTTCAATATGACAGGATCCATTCCCAAATCTATCGTCCACCATCACGTCACAACAATATCTATGCTTTGAATCATCGAAGATGAGTCCAGACAGGAGCTGCTCGGTGGGACAATTTGACCCAATTTTGAGTCGTTTTTTGACTCTCCTTCGTCAAAAGTGGAGTCACTCATATACGTTCTTGAGCATCGATCTGATATAAGTCGGTGTCTTAGATATGTCGACTTGTCAATGAGCCTGTCCACGCTGCTATAATTCTTTTGTCTTTTTGACTTTTACTGTGAGCCGTGTTTTTGTGTTGTCTCACTCTTTCTCACAGAAGGTTGGAATACATGGCTCACAGTAAAAGTCAAACTTTTTATAGCGTGCACAGGCTCATTCTAGGCACATTTACCGATGTATGAGTGACTCCACTTTTGACGAAAGAGAGTCAAAATCAAATTGAGTTAAATTGTCCCGCCGTGTGATTGCAAATGAACTTCATTTTTCAAAACAAATCATCAGACTTGCGCAAATTTACAAACTGTAGCTCACGAGTGTACCATTCATCTTCAACATTGTTATGAAATGTTTGTCTATTTTAAGATAATCATTAATTAAATAGTTCCATCATTAACCAACTTCAGCAATACTTTGTCTACTCGTCCAATGAATTGAACCTTTGTGCTTCGGCCGAAAACAAAAACGTTCCCAACCATCCCCTCGTAAGTCAAACTTTCCAGCAAGCCATAATTTATCTTAATCCGTTTTCCCCCCACGTCAATCAGTCCATTCCAACGGACTCGCTTGGCGAAACGATACAAGATCCTATCGCAGCTCTGATTGATAAATCAATCAATAAACGAAATAAAAAGAAATCACATTCAACCGTTTCTGGTATTTCTTGATATCGACAAACACATGCATGCCGGTGCAGAAGCCAACAAAAAGGGGTTTGAGAACGGCTCCAGCCAGCCCGCAAACGGCACCGAGATAAAAAGGTTGGCTGGAGCGGGACATGTCCTGAATACGAAATTCCTTTATCAAACCATCCGTGGTCGTTCAGTATCGTATAAAAATCTGACCCAGGCTTATTATCAACTCAACAAAACGACTTGTACTTTTCGGAGGCGTTTCGCACATTTCCCGCTCGAATGAGGTGGCCACCGGTCGAAATAAAGTCCTTCTCAATCGACAGTCCCATTTTGGCGGTGGTTCAAGTTGTCCGTGGTAAAACGAAAAAATGGCCAGATTCGTACGGAGCACTTAACGAGTACCATTTACAATTGTGACACTCAGTTACTCACCCACAAAATGTCTGTCGTTTGTTTAATCGAGAATCGTTTCAGTGCCAGCCAATTTGCTTTTAATTGTATTGCTGTCAGGGATTGGGCGTCCCACAATAGACCGCCGGAAAAAAATCCACCTTCATTGTAGCTGCGTGTGTCATTACCATTTATGTTATTGCTTCGGTGGGGGGGTTTGTTGCTGTCATTTTTATCCTAAATGAGCCCCAATGACAAAACAGTCAACGAAAACGTGCAGCTAACGCGCTCGCTATCTCACAAAAGTGCTCTTCGGAAAAACCACACGTAGGACTAGGTATTGTACCGTGCCATGTTCCTGCTGGGGGCGGCGACTTTTCGGTACAAAGCAGACAACATTTCCCAAATTAACACATTTCTTCGAAGTCTCATTCTCCCACTCGATGGATGGTAATCAGTTGCGGGGGAACGGAGGGGGAAGAAGCCATCGTCATCAGCATTATCATCATCATCACCACCACCCATGACAGGAGAGTGAACCACCATCAACCGCAGAAGCTATAGTAGAGCCACGGACGAAATGGTATTCGTTTATGTACATGTAAAGAGCCAAAGTCGTCGAGAGAACCTTCCATTCTAATCGACCATATCATTAGCACTTTATTAGATTGGCCTATTTACATAAAATATAAGCGCCTGGCTCTGCTCGCCACTTCTGTGCTCTCCCGGTGATGTATGTTAGTCCTTTGACGCCCGGAAGAGACATGAGACCTGTAAAGTGGGTGTCATTGCTGGTGTCGATCGAGGTCGCAAATGGGATCATAACTCAACTCGTGTGTGTGCATGCGTAGATGGTTATTGCCACCACGACACACACAATGTTTTCCGTCCCAATTAAATGTGGATTCAAACGGAAAACTTGGAGCAACAACAAGAGAACCAATCAATCAATAAATCAGACGAAAGTTAACAAGCCAAAATCTTCCACAAAGATCGAAAATAAGCTCCAAGCGCAAATCACCCAATAACATTCTAACAATACTCTTCAAAGACAGCCAAGCTCGCACGCAGAGAAAAGCAGTGACAATAATAGAAATAGCTAAAAATTAACTTTTTTTAGCAACAATGCGCTCCTTATATCGTGAGATGTTTTATATTTTTGAAAATTCTTTTCTTCTCCTTCTAAAGATTATTCAAAGCCTGTTCTGATGAATTCGGACAATTGTTATGGAATCAGCAACAGGCCTCCAATTTCATAAGCATCTATCAATCAACAGCCATCTGCGGCGATTTCAAGCAACAATAGCAGAACTGTGCCGCCCACCGCGAAAGCGCTCGAAGAAAATGTCATTACTTACAGTTTGCAAGCCACTTACATTCACAAACTTTTTATTTTTCGAATTGATCACAAAAGTCCCCGTCGTTCTCTCCGGTGCACACTGCCAATGGGGACTCTTTATTTGAATATAAATTATTCCCTGGTGCTCGGATGGAACGAGACGAGACTTGCTTCGCCATTCATCGAATGTACACCCCCGTCAGTCAGGGGGAAACAAACCGCTGCTGACAAAAGCGAATAATAATAATAAAAAAGCATTTAAACACCACTTATGGATGACAAATTTATTACCATTCTTTCTGTTCGTATTAGCGCCCAGCGACAGACGACGAACGGGCGAGCGTGAAGTGAAGTGAAGTGATGAAGCACGAGAAAGAAAGTCAAAGTGGAACAATGATTTGAATTTATTCCCTCATCTCGGCGTCGCATTTCTCCCATTCAGATATTGGTAATGGCGAGAGGGCAAGGCACTTTTACAATGGGTATACAATGTGCTTATTATGAAAGTTGAAGATCGCTCCTTTCAGCCGGGAGTGAGATTGGAATTTTCATGACGTTTGAGTCAAATTTTTCAGTTATGAACGAGGCACGTGAATTCAATTATGTTGATCATTCAAGAGAGGGAACAAGAACTAGCTTTTGTTCTATTTTGGGCTTATGTGAAAGATAAAATGAAGTTATGTTTTTAAGGATATTTAACCTATTGTGATGTGATGTGATGTGTGATGTGTAATAAGAACCCACCATCAGTGCAAGGATTACCTATGGCTGCAGGACTATTCTCAGCAGGTTGTTCTGAGAGAATAGCCTACGTGATGGCTTCTTGTAGCAGGGTCAGCCGATCTCAGTGAGGACCTTCGGAAGACTACGGCCAGAAGGCCGCGTGTCTTCGCCTGACAAGGGACTGGCGACTCCACGAACCCTTGTCCAGTCCACAAACCCTTCGACAGCCTTAGGCTACCCCCTTAGGGAATCCCCGTTTTATATTTGTTAAAGGTACAGTGAAAATTTTGATTAATAAAAAAAAGTTAAAACAAAAAGAAAATTTCACGGCTATACTGAACTTTAGATTCAATTAACACATTCATTTTTGTTTTTATTTGCACTAGTAAATGTACTGGGATATTGCAAATTTCTACTGTTCCTAATAAAATAGTTGTGGGCAATAAAATGAGGAAGGATCTCACAAAAAAAAATTACAATTCAAATAACTTACCATAAAAGTCAGTCTCTATGTTGCACCATAAAATCAAGAAATACTACTTTCCAACTCATCTTTCACTGCATGTTATTCGTATAGGACTCATTTGCTTTAATAGATTGATCCAATATGAATGGACCAAGAACTTAACTGCATATACTGTGCTGGTTTTTACAAGGTCTCACTCTTCTCATATAAAAGGACATCATGAAAGACCGAATTGCTATATATACAAATTTCAACTTGAATAATTTACATGGAATTATACACTATAAAAATTAAATTACTTGACTACGTAAAAAGCAGCTACAGTAAGTCAATGCACTTCCAACCCTTCACTTACCGAAAACCCAACCTACCTCTTGTTGCATTATTAAATCCTCGTAAATTGAAATTTAAAGTGATGGAAACAATCCTCCCAACCTACCTCGCGTCCTTACACAATAAATGAAAAACCAAGCAAATTTTAAATAAAACTACAACCATTAAGTTGAGCTAAGGTATTGAATAAAGAGCTTTTAATTTATACTGTTAAATAAAACAGATTTTGTAAAAAACTCAACTCAATAATTTTGACGCTTTTGTTACTACCTATCACTTTATATTCAAGACATAAATATGTTTGTTTATTTGTTTCACGACATAAATATAAATAAGAAGAAAAATAAGTAATCTCCGTTATTAGTAATCGAGTTATTAGTACGAGATACTGAAGAAGTCTGCACATTGTAGACGAAATACGCGTATCTGTCGAAGATAAGCAAAGGTAGTTGGAATTAAATGGACATAAATATGTTTTTGAGAAATTGTCTTCAAAATATGGTAGAAATAAAATATTTGTTGCTTTGCAAACCAGCTATCCTCGATATCCTAGATGGTCATGTCCTGCTGGACCCACAGCTGCCGCCGTCGGCACTCGTCCACATCAACCCGGCCGTCGCCGACGTGTCGGAAACCTTCTGGTAGTAACATGATATCTGTGTCTAATACACTCTTCTTGCACTGAATTATTTAAAACTAAGCCTGCACACCGAATCAAAATTCACTTTGGCATGGTTGTGGTTTTTCTCTAAAATCTAACTCTAGATATTGACACTTGGTTGCAGAAAACCGAATCAATAAGAAAAATAATCTCGCTTATGACCTCTAAATTTACACGGTTGCTAAACAATACATACTATCTTCCCTCACAATACCCGCGAACAACGACACTTTGGACCTGAGCTCGTTTGAGGAAAAATCACCAACACACAACAGCGCAATTGATTGTATACCGTTTTTTGAATGAATCGCGAGCACGGCGCGATCCCGCGACACACAACACTCTTCTGACTTTATTCATACGCCATTTGATCAGAAAAACTCACCAGTTTTTCGCATTGAAATTTGAAAAAAGTTCCATTAGTATAAATAGTTCAATTTTTCAATTCAAAATGACCTTCTTTTTCTGCCATACAAATTTGCATATCAATAGGTTGAAAAATTTGTTTTCCCTAACACGGTCGTAGGAACCGGGTAGAAAATGTCTTCTTCTTCAAAATAACTTTTCTTTGTTGCCGGTTGCTGATTTTTCAATTGTGGCCCATCCCCTATTATTAAGTTTGCTTCGTTCTGCACTTTCGTGACTCCCTTCTTTCTTAGCTATCCTACAACGCTAGAAATTGGTTCAGTGTTCGCAAGCAGCTTCATGCTGCCCGTTTTATTGGGGCCTTGCTCTCCCGCCACAGTCCGTCTGGATGTGGTATGGAAGACAAAGCAATGCCGGATATTTCTAGTGTTTTTTTTTTCATAAGGGCGAATCTAACATCCAGAGATTCTCTCCGGTCTTGCTCTCTTTCCTTTAGTACAGATCGAAACAACAGTGCTGGCTCGCATACACTACAAATAGTAGAAAGAAAAACGTAAAGGTGATTGGAATATGATTGAAAGAGAAAGTAATCAAAGAGAATCTCTCAATTTTAGATTCACCCTAATGAAAAATAAATATTAAAATAAAATATTTATATTTTAATATAATAGTATAACCCACCCTATTCTCGGAAAGAAAGGCGACAAGAAAAAAGAATATGAAGCAAAATGTATAAGAGGGGACAGGTTAAAGTAGAATAATTATTCAGCGCCAACATCAGACTGACGCGAATCTACTTTTGTAAACAATGGCTTTCATAGTTATTTTCTCTTTAACAAAAGGTCAAAAGGGCAGACAGCACCCCTTCTAATCCGGAAGAGTTGACAGCAATATTGACTACTGCATGTGACACAACCATGCTGAAAAAGAGGGAACCAAATAACAAACAGCGCCCAGTATACTGGCCAAGACAGAATACACGCTTAGAGGGTATCAATGGAACAGGACAGAGAGGAGCGAAGAGTGATTTTCCGAGCGGCCAGTGCTGCTTTAATACAAGTAATATAGCGGAGCAATGCAAATTGTTTCAAGGAGCCATGCCAAGATGCCTATGCCAATCCCTGGGGAGACGCTTACCAGGTAGTCATGACGAAAATCAAAAGTCCAATAGTGGAAGCAAAAAGGTGCTCCGCAAAACTGAAGGGTATCGTGGAGATGCTTTTCCCGGAACACGATGCATCGTTGGACCACCTGCGCCGTACAACGAATTTGGAGGAGGCAAAACCGAACATATGTTAGTCACCACCGAGAGACTCTTGGTCATGGAGAAATGATTTTAGTCAAACAAGGGTCCGGAACTGGATGGGATTCTCAACGTGGCCGTGCAAGCTTTGTTATAGATATTTTCTGATGTGTTTAAAAGCGGGCTGCAGAGATTTCTGGAGCAGGGGTATTTTCCATACAGAGGAAAGATTCTAAAACCGGGGGACTCAGCATCGTAAAGGCTCAAGTGTTTATTGGATACACTCGTTGAACACATCCTCAACAGACAGATTGACGAAGTGTACGGGACGTGAGCATGGCTTGTCAATAAACCATTTTGGGTTTCGGAAAGGAAAGTCAACGATAAATGTAATTCGTAATGTCAGCGAGAGTGCGAAAAAGGTGCACAAACAAAAGCGAAGAGGAAATCGTTACTGTGTTGTGAAACGTTTTGTCGTTTTCGTCCTGAAAATTTCATGTGAGACACTGGAGGAGGTACAAATGTTGGTGACCGAAGCAATGGAGACGGTTGAAGACTGTATGCATGGAGCAGAACTGCAGATAGACCAAAACTCACACAGAACTACTATTGGTCAGCAACTGTAACGCGGTTAAGAGAGCTGTAATCACCGTTGGAGGACATGCTATAATCTCGAACCGCGTGCTAAATCACCAAGGAGTGATAATCAACCTCCAGCTAAGCTTCAACAGCCACGTCGACTATACCTGTGAAAAGGCGAAAACTCTCAACGCAGTAGCCAGAGTTCTGCTGGCTTGCAGTGGACCAAGCAGCTGCAAGAAGAGTCTTCTGGCTTCAATACTGAAGTATTGTGGTCCAGGTTGGGTTTCAGCGCTGAACACACGATGGAGAAGGGCAGGTGGAAATACAGGCTCTTTCCGATTCTATCGTCCTGGGTGTAAATGAAGCATGGTGAGGATAAACTCCGTTTGACGTAGTTCCTGTCAAACCATTCGGATACCTGGTGTACCTTCTACATCCGGAATGTGCATACCGTTTTTGACTGCGCACGGTTGGATTAAATGCGAAGCGCGTCGTCGACAGAATGTGTAGCGATGAAAACACATGTAACGCGGTTAATGGAACCATGTCGTAAATTATGTCGGCTGTACAGCGAAAATAGTGTGAATGTCAAATGAGTTGTTGAACGATATTGCGGATTACCGGTATCGGGGAATGATACTCCGCCATTGAGCTCTGCTTCGGTGTAAGGCAATACCGTCGTCGGATTGGTCGAGTTGTTTGCTGCCGTCAGCAGCAAGGTAAAGAGAGCTGCGGCGCAAATGAAGAGAAGATGAGCGATTCACCAACGCTGGTGCATTGATCAGGAGCAAGTGTCCCACGAGGGTTACTGTGAAAAGGAGTATGTCATGACTCTCGGCTACTTGAGCGTCAAACAATAGAACAAATTTTCTAATGCCCTTCAATGATTTATAAGTTCCTGAGCTAAGCTGTATCGGCCAAAGTTGGCTGGTGAATTTCTGTAGATGTCAAAAAGTTATTTAGCATCACTTCAACAAACCACTACCGTATGCGTGAAAATGTTTGCACCATCGTACAAATAAGGTTCCAGTTTTACCTGTACATACGATGCCTTGGTTTCATGATATGGTAGGTTGAGAGTAAAAAAAAAAGTTTATTATTTATTCAGTTTGACAGTTGCACTATGACGAAGTGGCAGCGTATTCGTGATTTGCTCTACGCGTAAATGTCTCAAAATTACATTAAAATCGCCATGAAAGTGCACCGGTAGGCCGTGAAAAGGGTTCGACCGAAAAAAGAAATAACAACTATTCAAGAAAGTGGGGACAGTTCGTCCGAGGTCAGCTCGGGTTCCGAGGATTATCGCAGCCATCAAACGGAAGATTCGAGCGAATCCAGGACGTTCACCGACGGGATCACCGACTTTTCAGCGCGGAAGATCGTAAAGGAAGATTGCGGGGTGAAGTTGAGGTTGCAAAAAAAACTCACATTATTACCAACTGACAATCATTAATGTTAATTCGTGTGATCAGTTGATCTGACAATGTATCAAACTTATCTACTTTCTAAAAATCTAAAAATCTACAAACATAAAAATCGAAAAATCTAAAAATCTAAAAATCTAAAAATCTACAAATATAGAAATCTAAAAATTTAAAAATCTGAAAATCTTAAAATCTTGAAATTTAAAAATCCCAAAATCTAAATATGTCTAAAAAATCTAAAAATCTTAAATATTAAAAATCTAAAAATCTAAAAGTCTAAATATCTTACACCCATAAAATCTTTAAATCTAAAAATATGAACATTTAAAAATCTAAAAATCTTAATATTTACAAATCTAAATATCTAAAATTTTTTTTATTTTAAAATCTTAATATTTTTAAATCTAAGATTTAAAAATCTAAAATCTCAAAATCTAAATATTTAAATAAATAAAAATCTGAAAATCTTACATCTAAGGATCTAAAAATTCTAAAATCTAAAAATTCAAAAATCTTGAAGTTTTTTATATTTAAAAATCCCATAATCTAAATGTTTCTAAAAAATCTATATATCTTAAAATCTACAAATCTGAAAATCTAAAAATCTGAATCTAAAAATCAAAAAATCAAAAAATCTTAATATCTAAGAATCTAAAAATCAAAAAATCAAAAAATCTTAATATCTAAGAATCTAAAAATCTAAAAATATAAAAATATAAATATCCAAAAAACTAAAAATCTAAAAATCTTAAAATCTCAATCTCTAAAAATCCTAAAATTCTTAAATCTAAATATCTTAAAATCTAGAAATCTAAAAATCTAAAAATCTAAAAATCTAAAAATCTAAAAATCTAAAAATCTAAAAATCTAAAAATCTAAAAATCTAAAAATCTTAAAATCTTAAAATCAAAAAATCTGAAAATCTTCAACTTTAAAAATCCCAAAATTTAAAAATCTAAAAACCTAAACATCTAAAAATCTTAAAATCTGAAAATCTGTATATCTGAAAATTTAAAAATCTATATCTATCTAAATTATATCTAAAAATTTAAAAATCCTAAATTATTGATGTCTTAAAATCTACAAATCTACAAATCGAAAATTAAACTTATCACATATTTAAGACTCGGGGTGACCCCGGCGTAGTGGTTAACAGCAATACCTCTCACGCCAAAGTCACGAGGTTACAAGAAGTTACAAAAATACCCAAAAGGTATTTGAGAAACTACGGGAGATGATCCAGCCCAGGGCTGAAAACCTCAGTAATAAAGGAAAAAAAATATATTTAAGAGTCTGAAAATCCAAATATTCGAATATATCTTAATCTAAAAAGCTTAAAGTTTGAAAATCTAACTATATTGAAATTTTTAAATTTAAGTATCCAAAAATTCAAGAATCTGAAGATCCACCACATCATAAAATTTAAAAATTCAATTTCAACATATTTACAAATCTGGGAAAAAAACCTAAGAATTTGAAACATAAACACATGTAAAAGTTGTGAAATCTGCAGATTCAAAATTCGGAGATTTAAGGAAAAAAATTGAGACTCGGCTGCAAAGTTCTATGTGAATCTTCTGGTTAAATATGGGTGCAATCATTTTCCTTATGTAAAAATCTAAAAAATAACATATAACTACAATATTTACAATAAAAAAAAGAATCTAAAAGTATCAAAACCTAAAACAAGAGCTTAAAGATCACAAATTAAATGAAATATAAAAGAAATCAAATAAAGAGCTGTGAAATATGCCAAACTATCATTTTTTTACAACATTACTACAACCACGTACACACAGAATCCACTGTTCACTGATTTACCGGTTAATTGTGGCTGGATTTTCGATTTTCTATATTGAAATTCCGTCAATCTTATCCCTGTACAATGAAACTAGAACAATTTTAATTTTCGGGCAATTGTAGTTTTGTGTACGAAAAAAGTATACATAGCCATGAAACCTGACGCAGCCTTGTTGACCTAAGAAATTCTAAGAAAATATCATCAATTTCATTATAAATAAAACTTACTCTCCGAAAGCCAACGACCTATCGATATCATGATCGTTCTCAATACTCTTTGTCTTCCAACAAATTAAGACCAGCCGTTTGTTTTGCTTCGATTAGGCATACATTGCAAAACACGTTGTCAGGAAGCAGATGATTTGAAGAGAGACCAGAGTAGGAAGCAGATGATGAGTAAAATCATTTTTGAAATATTTTAGTGCACTAAATTTTCTCCACACATCGCTGGTTCGATTACCATTATTTGTAGTATCAATATGTACACTCGCGATGAAAAAAGAATCCCCAGCTCATTTGACTGCAAAAACAAGAAAGCATACCAATGGCAGATTAAATTTAAAATATATAGGATAGATAACAATGACTGAATATTGCGACCGTTCAGACCAAATCGGATGTTTGTCCAGTCTTTATCTAGAGAGAGTCTACTGTTTGCATGATTTACTCGAAAATTCCCTTCACACAAGGAGTCAATTATCACATCACAAATGGTATGAGTTCCTTCACCTCGCACGCCAGGCAGAATAATTCTAAATGTGCTACTCCAATGCTAACTTTATCAATAGCAAAACACCATCCGAATGAGACGTCTAGCTTTCGCTCTGCACATTCGCAATACAGTTCAGCCAAATCGCACCCTATAAATATCCTAGCGACATACCCATCACTCAAAAAACTTCTTCAAGCCGTTCGAACTGACGAAAAGAAATGAGCAAACAGTTTACACTTCGTTAACACCTAATTTTACCTCGATCGATCAACACTCATATACTCTCGCTGCGCATCTCATTAACCCATGCATCACCATCGTCGTCAGCAGCAGCGGGAGCAGCAGCAGCATTATTGACATCGCTTCTGCCATCGGCGCTCGACTTCCGGACCGAAGAGGGAACGGGCTTCGGAAGCAGTTTGCTCGCAAATCAGGTTAATGACAAGACGCGTTAAAATCCACTTCACACCATCAGGGCAAGAAGTGCATCTCATCGACACTTCCTCGGCACACAGCTCGTTGTATAAAAATCCCTTGGCATCGACGCCAGTGGCAGTGAGAGAGAGAAGGAGGAAAAAATACGATCTCACGAAACTTTAGCTCATTATCTCGATTATTGCTATTAAAAACTTTAATGGCACATAATTACCACCCGCCATATCGTCGCGAGTCAACTGTTGACGGGCTGGCGCTTTCATGTCCCGCACCACAAGACACTAACATACCTACACATAAGGGTTAGAAGGGATGACGGGACGGTTCCAGGTTCTGGAAATTGCCTACCAAGCGAGATCGTTACGGTTTGATTCCTGCTGGCTGGCTCCAACTTTGCGTCATGAGTTGCACATGTTGTTGATGCTGCTAATCTGTTCCCTCGACACACCATGGGAGGGCAGGGCCAGGACGGACGTCGGAAGCGAGAAAGGCATCGAGGCGTTAATCCGTTCAGCCATCTTCAACGGAAGCACTAGCACCCTGTCACCCTTTGATGGCTTAGCACGCACGAGCGTCATCGGAGCTGAGTTAGGGGTTTCAAAAGGCAAAAAACTAAGACTCGACTTCAACCTTAACACGTTACTGCCACTTTTCAAAAATACCCTTGAACGTAACTAGATTCACACTTAAACTATGTCAACATAAGCGCAAGGTAAAACCAAGTCTTGCAAGCCCTTGCTAAAAGCCACGACCCGACGCATGAAGGGTTGTAGAGCATCGCAGGGCGTCAGTTTTATCACCACTCTTGAATGTGTGAAAATTCTCGCGTTAGCAAATCAAAAATCGATATTCCCTAGCTCCTACTATTCCGCGTGCGCCTCTGTCGGGTGACAAAAAGTCCCAGCAATGCGTAATTAAACAACGTTAATCAGCACAAAAAAAAAGTTTCAACTGATTAAGATCAACGCCCCCGAAAATTCTCCCCAGCAAAAAAGCGACTTTTGTCGCATTTAACTGCGAAGAAAGACTAATCTCAACGCCTTTCTCTCTCTCCTTTCAGGTACCCACCATCTCGAGTCGACACAGTTGGATGGAAATGGCTTTCGGTTTTCGGTCGCTGACTTCATCTAGCCGCGCTAAAAATTCTCTATTGTCGTGATGACGAGTGACGACTGGAGCAAAGTTCATGGGGGGTGGAGGGGGTGAAAAGCCTGGCGTGCAAATTATTGCTTCATTTTCGTGAGCGCTTATCGGACAGGAATCGTGTGATGATGCTTGGCAAGGTGTGTGGAGGTAATTTTGTGAAAACGAAAATTACACACAATTTCTCCATCGTCATCGCCACCGTCCATTCGGGGGACAAGTGATGATCGTTACTGTGTTTTGTTGGCTGCTTTTTGCGGGTCAGTGGTTAAAGTCGTTTGTTTTATGGTAGAGCGTTTCCAGGTGAAATAGGGAAAATGATTTTCGATATTTTTTATTATTTAAATGAAACTTTGCACACGCGTTTGGCTTAGGAGACTGAGCATTTTCCGCGCTAACATAGATTTTTGTGACTCATGAGTCAGTTTTAAAAAGGGCGTAAGCATTTTGAATGGCACTTTAATTTATATTTTTTTTGTTTTCGAAAAACTTTGGTTGTACAAAAGAACTGTCTAAAAACAAGTTGTGTTTCTTTGTGTGAAGAATTTGACAAAAATATACACTGAGAAAAAAATCGACCAAAATCGACAATTAACATGAAAATTTAAATATCTCAAAAACATATTTTTTTGATTTTTTTATTTTTTGACTGTAAGAACTTGAAGTTAACGTCCGTTCTCCATCACAATATATTCTATGTTGATGTGTCCAACTCAATGCGTAAATTGAACTGAAGGTGAGTTTGAAAGAAGGGGAACTTGGAGTTGAGCACGCTAAATATTGGCCAACGTGCTTTTGCACATTTGATTGAGGATTTGTTAAGCGACAAAAATGTCCAAATCCAAAGTTCGGATGCCGTCTTGCATCGGTACCCGGACTTTTTGTTCATGAATTTGGGCACTTTTCAAGTCACAAACTAGCATGCAGTTGTAAGCTTGTAAATTTGTCATAATAGCGTATTAGCGACAAATCTGAGAGGGTTGATTCATCGACTAAGTTCAACAGATATACTTCAAATGAGTTTCAGCTTAATAAACAACTGAGTATTGTAGTCGTTTATTCAATAAAATGTTCTCACTATTCTCATTCAATGCTCATTTCAGCCAATGGTGCCCAACACATAGTTGCAATCAACCATCGACAACCCACAACAATCTTTTCATAGAAATGGCTATGCTCTTGGAACATCCGGGGGACTACAGAATTCTACTTATATTTTTGTTCTTAAATTTTGTTTTTTTTTCAGTCAACAAATAATTTATTTCTACCAAATTTTGAAGACAATATCTAATATCCCTGTATTTTTCATAACTTTTTTGCGCATGGAGATGAATTGGTGTACCAGAGGCTTGACGGACGCCTGTGGAGTTAGGTACAGGCGACTCGTGAGGTAGTAAGTGCTCTCAAAGACGTGGAGCAGAACAGGTAATTGTTACCCATTGTATCTATCCATCAGTTGAATCGGTTGAATCGGTTGTGTCGATACGTTGTTCCGTAATATTTTGTATCGGGCGTAGCGTTTTGCCTATTGTTCGTTGCGTGAATAATCGAGTGAGCATGAAAATTCGTGGTTCTCCGGGTAAGATCTTACGGTGGAGAGGTACTTAATTAATTGTGATCCAAATTATTCGATCGCCATGCTCGTCGGGCCACCCTTTCTTGGAACAAATAAACCGCTGTCCCAATTTGTAAGTGATTCTAGCGGCATCCGTACTGTTTGTGTAGATTGGTTCAAGTTGGCTTTCAGGCGTTGAGATGAATTGCCTTGTTTTCCTAACGAAATACCACTATCGCACGCTGTGAGTGGCCCCAATAGCATCCTTACTGTTGGTTTAAATAGGGCCAAATCGGATTTCCAGCATTGCAAACATCTTCTGGTTTCCCAATGAAAAACCACTTTCACATAACTAGAAATTAGAAGAAGAATTAGTATCTTCCATTTAATTCCAACTACCTTTGCTTATCTTCGACAGATACGCGTATTTCGTCTACAATGTGCAGACTTCTTCAGTGTCTCGTACTAATAACTCGACAGTCGAGTTATTAGTACGAGAAGAATTAAATGGAAGATACTAATTCTTCTTCTAATTTCTAGTTACAGGTATTCCACTAAACAGCTCAAACCCTCTAGGATTCACTTTCACATATTATTAGTGGCTCCCAATGGCATCCTTTTTAGTGGTTTAAACCGGTCAAAATCGGCTTTTCAGTATTAATAAAAATAACTTTGTTTTCCCAATGAAAAACTACAATCACACTTTGTGAGTGACCTCAATATCATCCTTACTGTTGGTTTAAATCGGTTGAAATAGGAAATCACTTTTAATTTTCAAATATTTAACATGACAGCTTATCGTTAACCAAAACAAACCCTGCTGCTATCCTATGCTGTTATCCAAAGTCACAGTGATTTCTCGTGGAAGTGCAGTAGATTCCGTGGCTTCCAATAAAGCGAGTATCACGTCAACATATTCCTACCCTTTCCTTACTTGACCTGCGTTCAGGCTGGGCCAGCGCCAGTATTGCCTTAGTTTGGGATCACCAGTTTTTACACATTGAAAATGTATGTTAGTCGAAAGCATCATCTGTTGGTTCTCTGTGTAATAACAGCTGATCCGGCAACTACGGAGTAGCAACCTCGGGCGGTTAGTCATGCTCATACTCATGCATGCTCATGTAAGAACCTGAAGTTATTACGCCAGCTTTAAAAAAAACTTCATGGTGGAAAAATGTCAGGAAAAATATCTAGAGTTTTTTTTTCATTAGGGCGAATCCGAAATTTAGACACTCTCTTTGAATACTTTCTCTTTCATTCATATTCCATTCAGCTATACGTTTGTCATTCTACTGTTTGTAGAGTATGCTAGCCAGCAATATTGTGTTTCAATCAGTACTAAAGAATCCTTCAGAAGTTTTATAATGTCGCTGTAATCAATGAAAGAGAGCGAGAGAGGAGAGAATCTCTCATTGTTAGATTCGCCCTATTGAAAAAAAAATCCTAGCTATCTCAAAATTTCAATGCGGAAATAAACGTATTCTGGTTATATAATCTGATTCTTAAATTTTTTTAAAATTTTGAGCTCCAAATGATGATCTTCTTTAGAGCATTCGTTCTCGCGATATATGCGATATAATTTTATCATACTCGAGTAATCTTCGAAAATATGACATTTTCATAAGAAATGTACAATAAATTTTACGCCAGTCTCTTTTTTTTACCAGCCGGTGGAGAGTTATGAAGAAAATGAATATATTTCTTGGCTCAGGCACGCCGCACAGTGGGACGAAATAAACAAAAGTGGACATGGGTTTTTGCAGCGAAACTATTAGGTGTGGCACATCGATGTCTTCGACAATGTTTCTACATCTCTTGAGTACTTTATTTTTGTGTTAACAAATTTGATTTAAGGGGTGTATACACCTGGATAAAAAAAAACCTTTTTATTTCTGGTTCAAATCAATCATTATGTATTAAAACATTGTAGATTAGGTCATTTTATCTAGCTTTGTAGAAGACAAAAACTTTCTATCTCTTAACTGAACGAAGTTGTAGGGTGGAAAAGGAATGAAAAATGTGATACCCGCTTGAAACTCGTTTTTGACCATAACTTTTTTATTTGAATTTACCCATTTTTTAAAAATTCAACAAAGTTTTAGGTATTTTAAAAATACGCTTTTTTTGTAGAAAACAACTAATCATTATCTCTTCATTTAAACTATTTATGTCGGTTTAAATGATTTGTTTTAGCTTTCTTCGAGGATATGTAGATTACAAGTTAACAGGTACAAATGTAAAAATTCTAACAGGGTCCACATTTTTGGTAGAAATAGGGCATTGTTCTGTTTGTTCCTTTTGTATTTGCAGTAGAACGATGGACTTTTTTGCGTTATTATATTCAAATCAGCTTTATTATCTAATAAATTGGCCTTTTTCCTTTGAAACATTAATAGCAAGTCTACATATTTATTCAAAAAGAAAAAATCACTATATATGCAGCATTATATGATAAGAAGCATAGTTACTTTTTTGAAAAAGTGTCAAGTGACCTCTTGAACCTCCTTATAATTTGTACATTATTTCAAAGGTTCTCAGTTATTAAATAAATTAACGTTAAGTTCAGCTGCTAATACCTGCTAACCTGTAATCTACACATCTTCGAAGATAGCTCAAAAAATTCATTAACACTGACGTAAACCCTTTAAATTAAGAGGTAATGATTAGTCGTTTTCCACAAAAAAGTGTAATTTTAGAACTAAGACTTTGTAGAACATATAAAAAATGGGAAATTTCAAATAAAAAAGTTATTGTAAAAAACGAGTTTTAATGGGGTATTACATTTTTCATTCCTTTTCCACCCTACAACTTCGTCCAGTTTAGAGATAGAAAGTTTTTGACTTCTATAAAGTTTCATGAAATGACAATATCTACAATGTTCTAATACATGGTTATTGATTTAAACCAGAAATAAAGATGATAATTTTTTATCCAGGTGTATACACACCTTATATCAAATTTGTTAACACAAAAATAAAGCACTCATGAAATTTAGAAACATTGTAGTAAAACACGAGAATGGGCCACACCTAATAGTTTCGCTGCAAAAACCCATGTCCCACTTTTGTTTATTTCGTCCCACTGTGCGCCGGTCCCAAGCTCGATCCCAAGCTAAATGATTCGCCCATAAGAATGTAACTCTCACTAACACATCTCCAAGTATTGTGTCTAGATAACATAGTGAATCAATGCAACAACAATGATACTAGTTCCGAAAGGTACAGAAACGCCCAAGAATTATTGCAAGGTTCAGACGGCAAGGTGTACTTTGGACCTCGGAGTGCTTGCAGGTCCTCCCCATACATGGTGCATTTGATGCGGGGGTGAATCTTTTTAGACTGCAGTTTCTTCTGGAGCCCGTAGTAGGCACTACTTCCACTGATGATGCCCCTTCGTATTTCACGACTCATATTGTTTTCAGCCGTCAGTAAGGATCCGAGGTAGACAAATTCCTCCACCACCTCGAAGGTATCTCCGTCTATCGTGGCATTACTTTGTAGGGGGATCCGGTCGTGTTCGGTTCCGCCTAGCAGCATGTACTTTGTTTTCGACGCATTCACCACAGCTCTGCCACCGTTCCAAATGTTCTTGCGATAATGTCCATGTCGCCGGCTGTTGAGCCCGGCTCGTCGCATTACACCTTCCAGAGCAATGTTGAACAGTAGGCATGAGAGTCCGTCACCTTGTTCCAGTCCCCGACGAGATTCGAATGAACTGGATAGTTCGGTGTTTTGCACACCGTCTATCGTTGCTTTGATGAGTCTGGTCAGCATAATTTTCCATAGCTCTGTGCGGTCGATACTGTCGTATGCCGCCTTGAAGTTGATAAAAAGGTGATGCGTTCACGGCGTTTGTGGAGGATTTGCCTTACGGTGAAGATCTAACCCGTTGTCGATCGGCCGTCATTGAAGCCGGCTTGATAACTTCCCAGGCACTCATTCGTTGTAGGTGACAGATGACGGAATATGATCTGGGATAGCACTTTATAGGCGACATTCAGAATTGTGATCGCTCTGAAGTTCTCACATTCCAAATGATCACCTTTTTTTATGTATGGGGTTCAGTTTCCCAGATCCTGGCTATCATCCGTTGCAAGCAGGTGGCCAACTTTTCTGGGCCCATATTGATGAGTTGAGCTGCGATACCATCTTTACCAGCTGCTTTGTTGGTTTTGAGCTGGTGGATGGCATCCTTAGCTTCCCTCAGAGTGTTTGTTCGTTTCTGTGCTGCACTGGCGTAGTCGTTTCCTCCGTTGGATTGGCCTTTCATGCCTACATTCTCCACGTCATTCAGGTGCTCATCGAAGAGCTGCTTCCACCTTTCGATCACCTCACGTCCGTCCGCCAGGAGGTTCCCATCTTTATCCCTGCAGATTTCGGCTCGCAGCACGAAGCCGTTGCGGGATGCGTTGGGCTTCTGGTAGAACTTCCGTGTTTCTTGGGAACGCCGCAGCAGCGATTCAGGTATTCATTTCAATACTAATGATTTTTTTGAAAATGAAGCAAACGCAGTTAAAGAAAGCGATATTTATGTAATATCAAAATAGGAAAAAATTTGCAAGCCTTTGTAAATTCAAATCAAAGTATAGCATAGGCATTTTTTCGCTATTTCCCATGGCAAGGGGCCATGCGATGAATTGGTGACACATCAAAACGAATGGCAAGAAACGCAAGTATAGCTAAAGTAAATGAACACCCAATAAGAAATGCAAAAAAATTATATGATTGGGCCAATCAGAAAAATAAAATCTGTATCCACATTAATCCGGATTGTAACTTTTGAAATATTGCACGTAGGAATGAAAAATTTACCTGTGATATAGCTGAGAGTCTATGATGAAAAAGACTATGATTGATGTTTACATTTCATGTTTAGTATTCAAGACGGCGACGAAAGAAAAACAAGTGCGCGAGCGAATTTTGTACGGGCGTACGGCAAATCCTGACTTGCCAATACGGGACTTTGCAAAAACATTGGATTTGACTAAATCCACTGTTCAAGATGTGCTCAAATCATTTTCGGAACGTTTGACGGTGGAGAAAAAACCGAGAAGTGACAAAAACATTGGATCCTGTCATGGACCGAAAGGTGAAAAGGATAATAACGAAAAACCCAAATCTTTCCATTCGAACGGTGGCTCGTAAAATAGGGATGTCGCCTGGTTTTGTCCAAAAATCAAAACAACGTTTGAGACTTAAGTCGTATAAAGTAAAAACAGTTCCAAACCGCAACGACAAACAGAACTTGGCAGCAAAATCACGGGCTCGACGTTTGTACTGCGAATATTTGACGAAGTTTTCATGCGTTGTTATGGACGATAAAACTTATGTCCTGGAGGATTTCAAGCAGCTTCCAGGGCTGGCTTTTTATTCTGCTATGGCCAGAAATGCTACAGTTGAGCATTTCAGAACAAAGAAGGCATCGAAATTTTCCAAAAAAATACCTTGAGTGGCAAGCAATTTTCACGTGTTGCAAAAATGAGTAAATATTTCGTCACTACAGGCACAATCAACAAGGAGATCTATCAGAAAGAGTGTCTGCAAAAGCGATTGCTACCCTTCATTAAAAGTCATAAAGAAAAACCTTTGTTATGGCTCGATTTGGCATCATGCCACTATGCTTAAACTGTGATGGAGTGGTACCAAGCAAATCAAAAACCTTAAACCCGCCAAATTGCCCAGAGCTACGACCAATCGAGAGATATTGGGCTCTGATGAAGCGGAAGCTTTCGGGAAAGAAGCAAAGAATCAAAGACATCAAACACTTCCAAAAAATTTGGACAAAGACGGCATCTACGATTTCTGAAGAATCTGTACAAACCCTAATGGACGGAGTTAAGCGCAAAGCTCGAAAATTTTATGCAAATACCGAATTACTATGTTTTGTCTTCACGAATTGTTAAAACACATCCCACGAATCTGAACTAAACAATTACGACGGAAATATAATGCATATTATGTTTTATTCATGTGTTGAGGTGTCCGAATTTTTGCGGTACAGACTTTAATGCTTAACGACTATGAACAGGGAGTTACAGAATGGCGCAATATCTTTCAGCAAACTAAAATGATTACTTATACACAAAAATATCACTCTTTTGTTCCGCGTTCAGATCATCAGATAGAGGCAAAACTGTTTTCTAATGATGTAGTATCAATCCTTCATAGTATATATAAACATGTAAAATGTAATGGAACTTCTCTAAACTAATCTTAATGTAGAAACAATATATGTACTTTAGTATGCGCTTAATAAATTGGAAATACAAGTAAACTTAAGTTAGAAAATAAGTTCAATCATTTTCCCCCAACACCATAAAGCTGTTTATAGAATCGTCTTGCTGGCTAAGAGTTGTGGGAAACCAAACGCATATTTCGAAAAATGTATTTCTGTGTGCTGGAGAACCGCGAATAATTTATGAAAAGGCCGTTATTTCTGCTGGCACAATACTGCAACATCGAAGCACGTTTATTTTGGCAAATAGTTGAGATTTTAAAAATACTTTAAAAGTTGACCTTAGAGACACTTTTTTTACTTCAGATCTCTCCATCCTTAAATTTTATCCATTACTGACGTTAGGGCTTCAAGTTCTTAAACACACTGTTTAAAATATACAATAAGAAGCAAAATAGGCACACGTTAAATAAAAATTTTAAAAATACTGTTTTAACCATTTTACCCCATATCTTTTGAACTGTTCATCCAATCGTCTTGTAGGAAACTTAACAAAGATTTCGACAGACGGTTTGTAGTTACTAGAAAAACGCGAATAATTTATGAAAAGGTCGTATTTTCGAATATTGTACGAATATGATACAATAAAATCGGAAATATCTCGAGAATGGATGCTCTAACGAAGATTATCATCAGTAGTTGAAAAATATCAAAATACTTCAAAAATCAGATTATGTCACCTTAATATGTTTATCCTTGCTAATATTAAAACTTTGAGAACTACACCAAAAATTTCTGTTCTAGGAACTTTTTTTTCCAGACATTTAACAATCCTGCAGTATAATCAATCCAAAATAAGAAAAATAAGAATAAATGGTTTTTGAGATATTTAAATTTGAATGTTATTATTTGATTTTTTTCCGCAAATTTTTATTTTTCAGTGTATATTTTTTCACAACCTATACACATAAGGCCACAACTTTTTTATACAGTTTTTTTTGTACAACCAAAGGTTTTCGAGCTACAAATTATTAATTGAAGTGCTATTCAAAATGCTTACGCCCTTTTTAAAATTGGCTCTTGAGTCCAAAAATGTGTTGCATCAGTGGAAAAAAAACTTACTCTCGAGGGTAAAACGTGTTTACAAATTTGCAATTAAATCGGAGACACTCGAAGTTGTTCGGTAGGTCATTTCGCCTGGAAACGCTCGGAGGTGTTTTTGCCAAAGCTCTTCGTGCGTTCCGCAAAGTTAAACTTTTGGATGATGCGATTGTAATCGGCAGTGGTATTGTTCAGACCGTGGTCACGGCATTGCGTGAGGGGATGACGTGGAAATGAGTGACCGATAATGTGCCAACAAACGTTCCGGGTATAATGGCAATGATATTCATTTGTGGAGCGCTTTCTGTTATCATAAGATTGATCCTGATTGGTCAATGATGATCACTTCCACGTTAATTCCGAGTTTTAATATACGAGTCCCAACAAATCCCAGTAGAATCAGAAAAAAACCCCGATCCATTTCTTACATAACCAACCACTTCGGTTTTGAATCGCGTCGCACGCGACCATAAGCAAGCAAGGCTATCGCTACAAACCTCACGTACTGAAAACTCCTTCTGTCAGACGGGCCCGTTCAACACAGCAGAAAAGTTTTCCAGCTGATCCCGATCCAACGATTGCCAAGAAATATAGCAAACCAGACCCGACCAACCAGCCCAACGACCAACTTCCAGAGTTTGGCCAGAAAGCTGAAGTTTGGAGCACGTTTGGAAAACTGCAAACAGCAGCATTCATCAAACTCACTTCGGGTGTTTTGTGCCATTTCGGCCGTATGCTGCTCGGCAGGCAGTTGGTCCCGATTGCACCGCCGCCACGTCGTCGTCCTGATACGTGACCTTTCTACTCCAGAAGAGTCGGAACCTCTGACTGTTGGCGGCCGGATGGATGGAAGGGGAGGGTTGTTTTTCCGTTTTTGTTTGATATTTGTTCTTTGCCCGCCATCGGAACGCTTTCCTTTCTCCTTTCGCACATCCGATACCCTTCGCTGTGTGCGATAGACACTGAAACGAAAAACTTTGATCAAACTTTAAGCTTTCCTAGGGAAACCGGAATGTTTTTCTTTCCATTGTACTGCGCTATTCTTTCGCTTCATCGAACCGAAAATGCACGAGATTGATGTAGTGGAAAGTTTCATCATCGACTCCATCGTGTTTTCTCCTTTTTTTTGTTTGTTTCGTCGAGCCACAAATCGAGCCAAAGGAGATGTGGCATTCGTTTATGACTTTGTGTGTGTCACCCTCCCACAGTATGCATGACATTCCGCTCCCTACGCGTTGGTTTTTTTTTCTAGATGTACACACAAACTTACACCTCCCACCACTTCTGACTGGATGGATTCTGTCGGGACCAAGAGACCATCCGGTCATATCAGCAGCGGAAACGAGTCGATATCGCCCCCAGTGTAGGATGACGCCAAGTGAACCGGATGACATCGGCGACGGGGGTGTGGAAGAAAATCTAATTTAGGAAATTTTTCTTTTTGCTCATATTGACACATATGGTCACTTTTGGTGTAATTCTGCTGAACGTTGCGGATCGATTTGGGTTCCGCTCGATTCGGACGGACCGATGACCGTTGGTGTGTAGTTGTGGGTGGGTTCCAAGGTGCTGCTGACTCGAGATATTAGACGTATCAGATGTGTAATGACAAATTTCAACATGGTTGGGCGGATAAGCGGTGATGGATTGAAGTCTTGCTTGCTGGACGATTCAATTAAATTGTTCAATGCTGCAGCTTGCAAAGTCGTTTCTTGTTCTAACGTCTCTTTAAACTGTTCTTCTGCTATAGAAGATTTTTGTTCATTCAAGTCGGCTAGTGACCGCACCTACCTGAACCCAAAAATGCACTCTCCTGTACCTACAGTGTGTCTCACAATAGGAGTCACCTTTTTTTCAGTCTTGGTTTATTTCAGCTGGGTAATTTTAACAGCGGATTTGCTTATATCCGTTTTGAGTGCAGTCATTTGACAGCTTATCACTGAAGATAAACAAGCCATTCCGTTTGTTTATATTTATCAGCTACCATGGAAGCCATACGGGAGCAAGTTTTGAAATTACATTTGCAAAAGCTTAGACCGATATTCAATAGCCTTAAACAGTTCGGAGTGAGTAAGCGTTTTGTTTTTCGTACCTTGAAACAGTTCGAGGAAACTGAAGCTGTCCATATTCAACACAGGAGGTGCCAGACAATCTGCCAGAACAAAAAAGAAGATCAAATGTGTGAGGGAGCGAATAAGACGTAAGCCGGCCGTATCTGGCCGTTAATTGAGCAAACAATTTCAAATGTCTCCTGCTTCAGTGAACAGGCTCCTCAGACATGATTTGGAATGCAAACCGTTGAAGAAACAATGGGTTCACGGGATGACAGAGTGTCAAAAGCAAGCCAGGGTCCAATGAAGCGGAAATCTTTTGGTTCGGCACGGTGACTGCGAGATTTTATTTTCGGATGAAAAGCTCTTCCTTCTTCAGGACAGTCATAATCAACAAAATGATCGTGTGTATGGTGAAATTCCTGCCAATATTCCAAGAGACAAACTAGCTGTAGAACGCTATCAGCATGTATCGAAAATCATGGTATGGGGCGCCGTTTAACGAAAAGGAAAACTTCCTCTTCTTTTCATAGAGCCTAACGTAAAAATCAACACTGAATAGAACATCGATCAACACTGAATAGAACATCGAGAACCATCTGCTTCCTCGTGCTTCAACGCTGTATGTAAATACACCGTATTGTTTCCAACAAAACTCAAATCCAGCACATAAGACAAAGAAGACACAAGCGTGGTGCGCGGAAAATTTGCCCGATTTAATCACAAGCGAAGAATGGCCTGCATCTTCACCGGATCTCAACCCACTTGACTACTCTTTTAGGGGTTATATGCTTCAATATATACGCCCTACAAAAGGGCCTACTTTAGATCGATTCAAGAAACATTTGGTTGATATTTGGGATCGAATTTCTCAGGAAATTGTGCGTGCTAGCTGCGATGGGCTTACAAAGCGTTTGCGCAAAGTTATAAAGGAAAAGGGTGAGAGATTCAAAGTGAATTTATATGGTTTATTTCTATAACATGTATCTTTCAAATGAAAAATAAATGCTATGATTTGGTTGATTTGTTTTGCAGTAATCCCATTTTGTTTTAGTGACACCTATTGTGAGACACCCTGTTCTGACTTTCGATCTTGTCATCGAAGACCGCATGTCAACAACTGCCTTTCTCAGGTTGGCAACTGTTGTCAGCAGTGATTGTACTTTGCCTTTTCACCTCAATTTCTTATACTTTGTCGTACAAGTTCTTCGCTTTCAGAAACTTCAGTAGAGATAGCTCTGTACTGTCGTGATACAATAACTTACTAATCTAATCTAATCTAATCTCACACTAAAGCAGCAAACTGTTGAAAACATCCCGGAAAATGACGACTTCTTGAATGCATCATTTTTCTTACCATCGGCCAGGCCAACTGCGTAGCATGTGCCGCAGAGAGGACTGCAAGAAATAGAGCGATTCCAGGAAGAGTGTCTGCACTCGCTCTACTACATAGAATTAAGGGAAGGAAGAAAGCGTGGACCTGCCGTACCAAACGATTCCATATACAGTAAAATAGTGTGAAAATTTGTATTTCATCGTTGGGAGCATAGATGCTAGAAAGATTAGTTTATGCTCCTTTTGCCTATGGGTGAACTTTTGGTATTTATACCAAAAGTCTGGCAATTATTTGTCAAGGTTATGGCGCCTTATCAGCCTACTTCCTCACATGGTGACAATCACCGACGCCAGGAAGACGACTCCACCACCTGGACCCTACCTATTGACTCATGAATATGAGCCGGGTCCAACGGCTATACTTCCCTTCCGAGGGAAGACGTGACCAGATTTTTAAGGCTAAAAAAAATTACCGACGTCGACTGAGATTGATCCCAGACCCACTGGGGTGTCAAGTAGCAGACACCTTTACCACTACACTACCGACGCCGTCAAGTTAGATTTGAAATACTTTTTAAGTGCTTGTAGGCTGTTATAAGCATTTCGAATTAAAGCATTAAAGAAGCATTATCATAGCATTGCTGTATAGCAGTCGTATATTGGGCCAAAAGTGGAGATTTATGTTGCATTCAAGGTGACTTTGGCGCTTGATAGGTTGCCGTAAAGACGCTTTGGAACTGCATATTAGTTACCTGGGTAGGATTCAGGGACATGGTAAAAATAAGAGTCCCTAGATGTATTTCTGGCAACTTTGCTTTTATTGATGTCCAAGCTCATTGATTTAACAACACCCGGGGGAGACTTGGTCGCATACCCAATGATTTCATTATATACAATCTGCTTAACCAATCGCAATGTTTTGTGATATAGTGAATGGATTATTATAATTTATGATAACTCAATGCAGCCGTCTCCCAAATTAGGCAGATCAACAGGCGATCGTAGGAGGTCCAACTGGTAGTTCTTAGCAAAATGCGGACCGGAAGATCTGATGAGCTTCAACCCCCCAACTGTCGTGATACAATACTTTACGTACTGAACCTGTCCTTCCCGTATCTTCCCTCAAGTGTACCTGGTTAGAACTCCACATGTTTAGTAGGCAAAACTGCCGCTAAGCCAGTGTCCATGAGTGAGCTGTGTATGACTTATCCTCAGCTGAGTCAGAATCTTCTTGATCTACATAGCTGGGCATATCTTTCCACTCTTATGTAGTATTTTCGATACGACGTATGAATGCATCACGGGTTTTGTACCAAGTGGACTCCCAAACGCCTCGAGAGGTCCGCTTCACTCAGCGGGTAACGCCACTGGAGGATATGGTAATATCTTCTAGTAGAATAAAATGCTCCTCAGTTTGCCAGTTTATCAGTGACCTCATGACCAGTTATATCTGCACAGGTACCCAGGCAAAGAATACGTTGGTGTACTGCCGTGCCTCCAACAGCCATGGCTGCTCCACCTGCCCATGATTATGTGCAAATAAACACTCGCATTTTCAGAAATCACATCAGTTGGACTTCTATTTGACTACTTGCATGCCTGCAATAGTGCGTAGGCCTCAGCAGAGAAGCTACCATAGATGCCGGAAAACCGACCACAGCGCCGGTCTATTGATCCGGTCCGTGAATATCATATTTCGTATGTGTGGGCAACTTCTCCGTAGGCTGCCTAAGCCACCTCGAGGTTTTCCTATGCTCCACACAATCGCTTGACAGGGTGCTCAACAAGTTAGAAAATACTTTAACAATGTGTTAAAAAAGATGAAAATATAAGGTGTTCTTATCTGGGTCAATTTTTATTCAAGCAACGTTTATTGAGAACCTTTTCGGCATATTAGCTGGGACAACCACCTCCCCCTACCTCCTCCCTTCTGTGCTGTAAAACGACCTTGAGACGTTTCTCAGAAGAATCGCACGTGGCACGCACCTGGCCCATCGGCATTTCGTGCCAGATCATGGAAATGAGCTTCCCAAATCGGTCCATAGTGCCCACTTGATGTTCGCTCTGGGACCTGGGAGGCCATAAAGTTTTATCGTGAACATCAGTCAAATTCTGCTGACACCACGCCATGTGGGCCGGTGCGCCGTTCTGTTGAAAGACGTAATAATCCTTCCCGAAGTGCCGGTGTTCTCCAGAACTTCTCCAGAACCTAGTACGATTTTCACGTTTTTCACGATAACCACCAGTGGGAGCTTCCCACGCATTGATGGACGCTCTGGAACGACGGGATGTTTATGAGGGACGGGGGGAGCCTAGCCAACGTCGGCGCCCATAGCCCATCATTGTGGACATTGTGTGGTTGCTGCAAGACAAAGAGTTTTTCATGAGAAAACACAAACTCCTGCTGTGGATCTAGCCTCTTCTTCATTGTAGCCTCGTAGTTACCCCGTGAACCTTGAACGGCTTGTATCCCATGTCCTTCTATATGATGGTGTGGCCAGTCTCGATAGACATATTCAGGAAAGCAGCGGTCTTCCGGATCGAGCGGTTCGTTTTTCGACGATCCCGCTCCCTCACCACCTTGGTGGCTGCTGGTGTCTTCGCCAAACGCGGACACCCGGATCTCGCACGGTCCTTGGCCGAGCCCAACGCCCGGTACCGACGGGTGGTGATTTAAATGAAATTCCGCTTCACCCCGTGGGATTTCAACCACCGGAATATGTCGCCGGGTCACTCACCTAACATTTTTACGACAACTTTCCGGTACTCCTTCATCGTACGTGGTAAACTAACAACAAATGACAGCAAGTCCTAACCATGCGCTTTGGATAGCCTACATATGAGGCTAAAGCTGACACCAATACCAACACCAATGCACAGGTCGCTGAAATAACGTGGGTATCTCCATTCCTGCCACTCTTTTGCTCTGTTACTACGTTCGCCAAAGGAATTATACAATTTTACAAAAATTGAAAGCTGTTCCCAAGGTCCGAAAGGCTCCGCTATAAAACCTATAGGCCACATTATATTGAGGTCATGATCTCATAAATATGAGCATCTATAGTTAGCTGTTTGCAGTATGTTGTGGCAACAACGCCATTGAGATCGAGATTTCAATTTTTACCCATCCATAAGGTCACAATCTCTCGTGATGAACTTCCAGAAAGTCAAATTGATTACATCTGCATCAAAATGAAGACGGAGCCATCTTGATTCCCCGGAATGAATGCAGTGCCGACATAGCATCGAACCACCACCTTCTAATCGGTGACTGGTGCCTATGCATTGCACGGATCCAGTGAGGGGAGAGGCTTTGGACTCGAACAGCGGATCTTCCGGAAGATAGCAGCGTGCAAGAGCAGTAGACGTCCATGAAGAATGCCCTTACCAAGGCTAACGAAAACATGCTGGCAGAGCTGCGTACAAAGCAAAAAGAGTGGAATATTGAAGAAACATGGTGGAATATTGAGGAGATTAAATAAGCAAACACCACGATAGAGTGGGTGAAGCTAGAGCGGCGAAAGACGAGTATCGTCAGCGGAACTTGGTTATAGAGAAAGCAGTAAAACAACGGGGCAAGCGAACGAGATATGAATCTCTGGCAGACAAGTGAAATCCAGGAGCAGAGAGCTGTTATTGAACCTGTAGTTTATCTCACTCGTCATGGTTACTCGTGAAAAGATACTTGATTAATGAATATGAAGTTATCAATCTCTTCAGCGTTTTATTTGCGCGAGGAGGGGAATGGGGCGTAACTTGTTTTAGGATGAATAAATAATTTCCACTCATCCCAGCAGCAACAACAACATGCATTGGTTAACGCAGGCACCAAAGAACACTCGTGTCTGGTTGTCCGACCGCGGTCGTTAATCTGTTAACCTGTGACCTCATGGCGTTTGAACTCTGACTCCTGCCTCCACGAGGTGCCCGGTGAGATGCTAGGTGGTGACGCGTCATTGCCTAGTATCGAACAACTCCAGGGTGGTCCGAAGGAGCTGAGCGTGTGCTTTCGGTTCATAGTTATGTCTTTAGACCCCTGACTCCTGCCTCCACGAGGTGCCCGGTGAGATGCTAGGTGGTGACGCGTCATTGCCTAGTATTCGAACAACTCCAGGGTGGTCCGAAGGAGCTGAGCGTGTGCTTTCGGTTCATAGTTATGTCTTTAGACCCCTGGCTACCGTGCTCAACCTTTCTGGTGGAAGTTAGTTTATCTACCGGACAAAAAATAAGTAGACGGTGGAATCGTAACAGCTACGCTTGGTTCTAGATGAATATAGGTTGGAATGGCTCATGTGAACTTTCTTGATGCGTCCATGAGGAAGCAACGGAGCAATTCGGCATACGGATGGAAGCTGCTGTCTTGTGTTTTCTGGTCCATGTGATTCGGGTGAGTCACCGATCTACTTTAGTATCCCCTAATAGAATAGTGGAAACTTGACTCCAGCGGCTTCAGCACGAGAGCATGAACTCTCCAAAGTTTTGTTGGGCATGCTGTTAATACTCACACCGAGAAAGGTGAAAAAAAAGGTCCGTGTTCAAAGTCAGCTATCCTGCTGATGCTGAAAACCTCAAGCGAATCTGGAAGCTGGCGAGTGGTCGCCAGTTGAAAGTTGGTTCACATCCATTTCTTAACCGAGTGCGTTCTGTGGTGTCCAGTACGGACATCATCAACGTTCGTGATCAGGATCTGCTGGATCATTTTGCTGCACAAAGTGTGTTAGATGTCCACAGAATCTGTAAAAAGTGCCTCGACAAAAAGGTGAACACCTCCTCCATGGTGTTAACCCTCGAGGGTTCGAGCTTTCCCGAAAAGGTAAAGCTCGGGCTCTTGAGAATTAAAACGGGTGCTTACTATGCACTCTCATGCAGTGCTACAACTGCTATGGGTTCTGACATGGTAAAACTGGTCAAAGACCTCTTCGATTCGATAGTGCAGTTACCTGCACTAATCGCCGCATGTTGCCCCGATCTTCGGTTGTTAACAACCGTGATCTCACTCTTATGGTGGGCTAGCTCCAGTTTCCTAGAACTCAACCATTTCTCCACAATGCCAATGGAGTGCGAGGCCGTTAGCGCCACCTATTGAATGGATTCACCACATACCTCTAGAGTGATGTCGTCTGCAAACCCGACGATTTTCACCCCGTTCGGGAACTCAAACCGTAGTACCGCATCGTGCATCGTGTTCCATAGCACCGAACCAAGAGTTGAACCTTGTAGGACGCCTGCGCCTGATTTGAACACGTTTCTGGCCTATCACACCTACCGCACCTCACCACAAAGAGTGTAGATAAGGCCATTTGCTCCAACTTTCCTGGTAATCACCACCCGACCAGCCATAAATGGCATATTTTCGCAAGGGAAGCTACTATCTTCTAGTTGAAGATCGGCTTGGGTGTCTGCTATTGAGACGCCAAGAAGGTTTTTAACAAAGAGAGCAATGCTTGGGGGACTAATGCCCCCGTGTCTGTTGCCTCGTTTCAGCTATATCCGCAAAAATCCTGGCAGATAAAATCCAGGCTTAAGGCAAAGAAGCCCCATCCTAAAACCAGTGGCGCTAATGGTCAGATTCTTGCCTAGTGTTGGCAACAAGGAAACCACACACACCAAAATTGTAGGTGTGGGTATCGGTCCTCTTAAAAACACTAGCAACAAAAAGCGTTGCGAGACTGACGGCGGCCCTAAGGGTGTTGTGCCATCCAAGACAGTTGGCACTGATCGCATGTCAAACGACGAGAAACCTGGTTCAGGCATTGATGAGGATAAACAGCTCTCCAAGAAACAAGTAGAAAGTCTAATGTGGGAGGTTGCCTTCCAAAAGACAAGTACAAATTCCTCAAGAAGAGGAATCTCTGGCATAGAGGGAACGTATTGTCGTAGTCGTTTGTCGAGTAGGCAAGAACACCCAATCCAGTGAGGGTGGCGGTGGTGCTCCTCTAACCAAACTCGAAGTAAAAGCACCTTACCTAACATCTTACCTAACTCGAAGAGGAAGCAGATTGCCGAAAACTCAGATGCAACGAGGCAGGAGAAAATTCGGAGAAAGGCAGACCCACTAGGGTCTGCGCCTGAAGCCTCGGCAACAGATTGCAAAAGTGATCTTTTTTATCGTTTTTATCGTTGATTAACCTCATGTCTGCCAGCACGCAACAGCATGGTGTAGAGCCGCAGAACCTTGTACTGCAACGAAACGCGTACTGGTTGAGATCAAAGCTATCCGAGATTAAACTCATGGCAAATAGGCTAAACCCTAACATCATGACCCTACAGGAAACCCTGATCAAGGTAGCCAACTTAGATCCGACTACCTCGGGGGTAAGTTCAAAGTAGTATATCACAAAAACGCCTTTATCCACGGTTATGGACTGACCGTTAGAGAAGATATACCGAAAAGTATAGTGCAACTGGACACTGTCGTGGAGGACACTGCGGTCACCATACAGTTTCCTATGAAGCTTACAGTAGTGGGTCGGCAAGGAACAGAATGTCATCTTCAAGTTGGAAGACCTCTTCTTCCAACTGCCTACACCTTATGTGATCCTGGACGATTTGAATGCGCACCACCCCTCGTGAGGATCACACAACTGGACAGGCTCGGCTGTTCAGCACTGAATGATGGCAAACCAACGTGGATTGACTTCTCCATGGGAGTTGAACCCGCATCGCCTCCTGGGGTGTGGCTTGCCAGTGGCTGTCATGACTGTGGTAGAACTTGAACAAGGCGGACTGGAACAGCTTCGGGAAGATGTCACCTGTCAGATTAAAAAAGACGCTATTTTAATCCCAACTGATTGGATTGAGATCCTGCGAGTGGCCGCTCATCGCCATATCCAGATGTTTCGCCATCCCCAGATGGGGTTCAGATGTTCACACTGCAGTTAAGAGCAGACGTAAAAGTCTTCACACTGCTACGCAAAATGACTCCTGCTCGACCTGTTTAGTTGATAGAGTTTCAACTTGCCCGGGCCAAGACATTCTCTGCGGATATATCGGAATCCACATGTTCTAGCGAGCATTGGAGAAATGTAAAGTCTGTTGGTGGAAAGGACCGCAATGTGGAAAAAGTCGTTAAATTGGACACCGGTAACACTAACCAATCGGAGCTCATCTCTGAGGGCTTTGCTTATCAATTTGCCTAGGTGTCGGCAAACAGCAATCATAGTGATGAGTTGCGTCACGTTAAAACCGTTGAACGTTCAACGGGCCCAAAACGGCCGCTTCTCTGAAGCTTCGCGCTGTACATTGACCAAGATTGCACGAGTAATGATCGTACCGTGCATATTCTATGGAGCAAGGGCGGAATGTCCCTGCTGAAAATCGTAGAACCTCAATACAACAAGACCTATTGGTGGAATGTGTTAAAGTTCTCTTTACAAATTCGGTAACTAAAAATATGGCTACTAAATCCATGAGGTCACTACAAAGGGAGCCCACTCTCGAGTACAGAGTTACCGTCTGTACAGCAAGAGAGTGGTGGCTAGACCTAACGGAAGTAGAGTTAACTAGAGTATGTCAGCTTCCTAGGCTGTGGCAACAGGCATGGAACTCTACCTGCCCGAAAGAGGATTGATGCATTCGATAGTTATGTGGAGCAAGGGCAAACCCCTAGGTAGTGAAAGCTGTTTACGGAAAAAATGTCTCCAATTTTCCTGTTAATTACGGATGGTTTGTTAATCGAGGATGAGGTTGGTTACGGGATGGCCATAAGCTGCTGCGGCTATCCTCTCAGCTGAGGTCTACAGGCATACAGAAGATTCTGACTCGGCTGAGGACTCACTCAAGGAATTCGAGTTAACGGCTGTAAGGGCTACTGCCAAGGCTGCGGTGTGGAATCAGATGCCAATCAGCTAATGGTTGAGTGCCCTGCTAGGGCACAATTAAAGGTTGATATGGGAGTGATAGGCACAATACGCGAAGTATTCCACAACGACCGTAGTACAGAGTTATCTGTACTGAAGTACCTAAGAACGCTGGACTAATATAATTGAACAGAAGCCAACGAATAGAGCTCGATCGTCAAAAGAAAGTAGTGACTACTGACAACAGTCACCGACCTCCTGTAGGCCTGTAGAGCGGGAGCGATGATATGTCGAAAGTGTTTTGTAGGTTTTCACGAGAGAAATAAGAAAAAAGCGGACATATGGAATAAAGATGTGAGGAAACGGGGAGCACGCTATTTAGCTCAGTTGCTTGTGGTCCTTATGCCGCCTCGAATGAGCTTAAACGTCTACAGCAGACGTACACCAACATGCATGACCACGATAAAAGAGAAACTAATTTACGAAAATAAATTTTCAGTTTAGGAACTTGACATTGACCCTGGCCAAGGCTAAAGCAAGTAGCCGTCCAGGATGGAAATCTTTGGGCCTATGAAACCTCTAGAGTGGAAAAGTAGTCATAAATTAGTAAATACCTGAATTGTCTCACTTGTCGAAACTGCAAATAGAAGCTCAAAAGTTTTAATAGTTTTGAATTGCATTTCAAACGCACATTTCAGTTCCGCAAAATTCTTATCGCAACAAGCAGTAAACTTGCAATAGCCGACAACAAGACAAACGAATCTAAAAATATGTGAGTGCCTACATCAGGTTAAGGGTTCACCGTCCAGGCCACCAAGGGACTCAGAGGGACGGAGTATATCCACGTGACACACGAAAACGATACCCAAGCTGCCAAAAAGTGATATTTTGACAAAGAGCTCATGCCCCTAGACCCATCGCCATCGCAGGCAGACTACTGGGCGCGGTGAAAATTTTCGAAGTCAACTTTTTATGGGTGTTTTACATGGTGTTGAATTATAATGATCCATGGGAATCCTGGGGAAGCGGCAAACAAAAAATAGCAACGGCTGCACAGTGTAATCCGTGTCCACGTAGAGTTTGAGAACGTGATATTAATGACTTTATGCGTAACATGCCATACACCGAAAACGACAAGCAATTTATGCTCGTGTGCGAGTTGTCTGTTTTCTTCTTTCCGTCTCACTCCCATTCAAGGGAAATTTATTGTGTCATAAAAATTGTATGGATTAGGCACAGTTCACAAAGGCCCGTTCCCGCTCATGGCAGGGCCGGATGGAATATGATTCGAGTGTATTGCCTCGGGCGGTCAACCTACGAAGGTCACATGGGGCTCTTTTGCGTCTATTTTGGGGTGGTAAGTTTTTCCGAGAATATTCGTTCTATTTGATACGGAGCGACACTGGGCTGATGGGTATCAATCAAGATAACGAATGGTGAGAATTCTGTTGTTTCGGATCGTCCTAGTTAGTGCAAGACAAATAGGGAGTTTTCGTTCGAAATTAAGTCGGATGAACAGCGGTTTTATGTTCTCTGGTGTTTGTTGGGAACGCAGATTTGACGGGAAATAAAACAGTAGTTGATTGACGTTTCTCAGATAACGTCACGTTGATTTATGTTCTATTTGTTTGCTTATGAAAAGCGTTGCACTTCTACACCTGCTCAGTAGACTTATTCCCTAATGCTATCGTAAATCACTTGTAACTTTTCTAGGGAGAAATCTTTCCTAAATAGATTTTTGTGGAACTATTCTATGCAAGCGTTTTTGTTCATTCGAAGTTTAGCCCCGAAAATACCTTCATTAGTATGCAATACTGTATATTGGAATGAATAATTTACCATCTTCGAGGGAATCAATCAACAAAATATGATTTCTAACAGCACACTCCTTGTGCGCCCCTCGCATGATCATTTATCTCTGCCAACGGTTATTGATTTCACTCATCTGAAAAATTGGATCGATTCCAAACGGCTACGGCTTAGTTCCCCACCGAGCCGAAGGCCAAACTGTGCCGCATGTTGTATTTTTCCCAGCAAGCATTTGTTTTAGAACCTTTTCCTAATCCTACTCGCTCGCTGCAGCTGCCACACAACAATCTGACAAAGCAAAATGCCTCCCACTAAAACAAACATAATTTCGTTAGCGAATTTGTCATACTTGTAGCCTGCCTACCGCCGCCATGCCACCATATGTAGGGCTGACCTGTTTCAAATTGGACCAAAGCACATTTCTCCAGAAATTCTACACGACAAATGGAAAGCAAATAGTTGTTATGGAATGATAACATATATACCGTGCGCGCTGGCTTCGTAGCGACAGAACAACAACCAATACGAAAGCTTGATACAATAGCCTCTATAAAGGAGAGAGGAGGGGTGGTCGTGAAATTGGGTCGACAAAGTCTGGAAAATAAAAGGCTCACACAAAGCAACCCCACTGAAATGATGTATCTGAGTTTGACACTCCCTTTCTGGATCCCCCCCTTTAAGGTTGTAAGGGCCCAAAGTGCGTACGTAACCAAACTCAGCAGAACGGGAAGGATGGGGGGTTGGCAAACAATTCATCAGTGTACGCGCTCGCCTCGGTTGTCTATCGCTCAAGCTCAGCCCTTTCACCGGAGGCCGGAAAGGGAATCCCCTCGAGGGTTCAATAATACTGCACCGTCAGCATATCTCTCCCGGGGCGGAAAGGACCACCGCCATCCGGTGAACTATCAACTGTGAGGCAAACGACGACGACGACGACGACGAGCTCCTGGCTGTCCTGGCTGGCAATTTATTTATTTTACACATATTCATCATATCAAATGTGTACTGTCAGTGACAGTGCCATTTCACCGCCAGCAAGGGCGAGAGAGGTGGTCAGGGGTGAGAACATGAAAGTGGAAAATATTCAGCACAAATTGATATCGACAGGGAAAGCGAGCGCTCTGACTTCCGGGGAGGTTTGGCTAATGTGTGGACCTTTTTCGGCACTAAGTGTGCCACCTAATGGCGAGGGAACCATCATCCTAAAAGTGGTGAAGTTATAATTATTGGACGAAGACAAATCGGTTTTGGCTAATGTTAGCAAATGAAGATTAAGGTTGGTTTTTGAATCGTAGTTTGAAACTTCATTCGTCCTACTGCCCTTTTCGTCAAATGAGGAAATTCCATGTCAGCTCCAGTCCTCATTGGGGGGCGGTCGACATTTGCCCCAGAAGGCAACTGGCAGAGATACGATAGCATGTGTTCGATTTTCCGCCTGTTGGGCTCATTCGTACATTTCCCAGTCGGACGGAGGCCCGTATAGAGCCGTCGCTCGACTCGTCCTGGATGACGGAAGCAGGGCACACGGGAATCCGGTGAAATGTGAATGATAAATAAACAAATAAATTTGATTAATATTTCTCGGCTACTTCCATAAATTGTGCCTACATGAAATGTTTGCATGTCTTCGAAAAGAGTGAGAGTGAGTTTTTTTGTTCACTGTGGAGTTGTTTTCCGACATGAGTATCTCACTCAACCATTTCCCCCGTTCGGGATGGTTACGATATAGCGTGAAAGAGACGATCATGATGAGCAGACGCAATTGCTGTGGGTTGTACTTTGCTGTACGCCAGACACAATTTATGAATCATATTATTTTTTTTAGCGGAAATGTGTTTGTTTTTATTTTTATTTGCGGTTGACTGCCAATGGAGGTTTATTTTGATGTCCAAATGATGGAATTTTCGTGCAAAACTCATTGGCAGCGGGTGAAATGCGAACATTACTCGGTTCATGAATTTTGCATTACTGAAGGCATCGTTTGCGCAAAAAGGATGCTTCACTCTTCTCACATGGGAGGGTATTGACTCTTCTTCTTGTGTTTCAAACGTATTGCGTATTTGATTATTGCTTGTTTTCAACTTAGTGGTTCTAAATACACTTTCACAGTTATTGAAGAGGAAGGTAAATCATCGAATCGTCCAGTTCGCTTCAACTTATCATTTTGCTTGAGGTTTCAGGTGAGTATCCACCAATAACCTGTTGATCTACAAAATTTGCAAGACGTCTGCATTGAGTTGTATCAAATTATAATATTCCTGTAATTGTAATTGTAACTGTTCAGTGTATAGTCCGTGCTTTCCTGCTAAGATTCAACGACTCATCCCCAGGTCTACACACATATAGTCCTTCCAGTTGCACTCGTCAGCTCGTGCGATACTCTAGACTCACATGGGTGGTCGTATCCGGGTCCTCCACTGGGTAGGCACAAGTGTCCGTCCAATTTCTGGTACATTAATTCGTTTTCTATGCCTGAATGAAGTACTAATGCTTAAAAATGTATAAGCCCGTGTGAGAACAACTAATTAATAGTAATTGGTATTGCGCTCAATTGGCCGTTATAATGAGGATTTTATTCCGACCTTTTGAAAATATTTCAAATTTTTGAGATTGGGACCAATGTCCATATTTGTACCTTTCAGATTTTGGATTATTAGTAACATTACATGAACCTATCTTAAATTAAATTAAATGTCTATTTCAACAACCAGATGACTGCGTGGAAGGTGCTCTGTATTGGCCAACAAATTCTCTGTACAGCCCTTCCCTTATGGGAATGATGATGATGATGATGATGATGATGATGATGATGATGATGATGATGATGATGATGATTATGATGATGATGATGATGAAATAATTCCATCTATTGTAGCAAGGAAACTTTCCATAGCAGTGGAATAATCTGATAAACGGTTTGATCAGAATTCTATTGTTGCTTGTGATAATCAAGCCCCTGTAGGACGAGAATCTCCTTCCAAAAGCAAGTTCACACCCACCGCACTAGATCGAGCCGTCGATTGATAGAATAAACCCAATAGATGGGGTCGAAGAGCCCACCCTCGTTCCGCGATATGTTAACAATAGGAAGGAGGCAGTCCCATGCTCCCTATCCAAATCGTTTCACTTGGGTGCCCTGATGGTCCCACCCTTTCCCCGTTATATATTATGTCATGGATATTTAGTACATTTTGTAGTGGTCATATGATTACTTACCTTGTGTTAGATTTTTTTCTGAAAGTTAAATTGGTTAAGGTTACCGTTCTTTACTTATTGCTCTGTGTTGTCTCGCTGTTTCTGCTTTTGAGGAGCTCTGTACACATTCAAATACTTTCTAAAGGTCTGTATCGGATGCTTTCATGTGTCGTTGGCTGGCGGTTCCTTACTGGAACTAATAGCTGCATCAAGCAAATTAACCCCTCTAAAAAGATCAAATTAACCCTTTTAAAGAGCGCAAACTATTCTCATACATTTAAAGTTACGATTGAAAAATTTGATGGAATTAGAGTCCTTCGGAGCCATTTGTTCTCTTAGGCAAATTTCTGCTTCTATTGATTTCCAAGCTTGTTCTATACCCAATGATTTCATTATCTCCAATCCGCTCAACCAATCGCAATGTTTTGTACCTCATAGCAATATGCTTAGAGGCGGACTGAAGCTTTCGATAAGCTACATCCCTTATAACATTAGAACGAAGCTGGTCCTTATAGAACATACTTCTTTGTTTTTGTGTCCCCATAGGATTGCAATGATCGGAGTTAGTTTTTGAAAATTTTCAAGTGATTATGCCGGAAGGATTAGTCTATGGTGACGGAATAAACGCCGGGCATTTAATCTTCTTGAATTTTTTTGGGATCAGTATCAGTCGGTGTACGCGTTTTGTTGTACAGGTATTTGTTTAAGTCATTTTTTTTACACTTGTCCGTGTCATTATATTGTTAGTGTTATTCTTGTCAGTGCAATTTTTGGTATCTGCGCAATTTCGCAATAGTACAGGTGTAACAATGTAACATACGCTCCAAAATGGAACAAGGTATTTGACGTTAGACTCTTAGGGAAAATAAGCTGTTCTGTTGAACGGGCGGTCTTTTAATATATAGCTATCTTTGAATGTATAATATGAATGTAGTTTTTGGAAATGATAACTGATTTACTTACCCACACTGTTGTTATTAACGACTGTTCCAGAAAGTATAAGCACACCTTTTTTTAACGTTCACTTTGAAAATAATGAAATATTTCAACATGTTTTGGCTGCGTCCTTTTGTTTGCACATTTCTGAATGACATAGCATCAAAAAATGCTCAGTTTTGTATTACCTATCAAAATGCGCGGTCTTACTCCGGAACAACGAAAAAGTATCGTGCACAAATGGTGCACTGTAAGCGGACTCTCCTTGAAAAAAATAGCCATGGAAGAGGGTGTAAGCATCGGAGCGGTAAGATCTGCGATTCGAAAATAAAGAGAACAGTGTACGTTTGAAGATGCGCCGAAGACTGGTCAGAAATCCGGTTCTGTTATTCCGGATATCGATAAAAAGATCAAGGACGCCTAAAAGCGAAAACCCGCGACTTCCATTCGGAGTGTTGCCCAAAACTAGGGACCTCGTCGAGTAACGTCATGCGTGCCAAAGAAAGACTTGGGCTAAAAGCATACCGGAAGCAGAAAAACCCCAAAAGGAACCAAAAACAGGCCACGTCCGTGAAACCACGGGCCCGCAAACTCTACGATTCGTTATTGTGTAGACATTCTAGGTGTATAATAATGGATGATGGAACGTATTTGAAACTACTTTACAAAATGCTTCCCGGATCACAATTCCATACTGTATCTTAAGACAAAGACATCCCCGAATCGAAAAAGGCAATTTTTACCGAAAAATTCGGTATAAGAAGGTTATGGTTTTGTAGGCATTATGTGAGTGTGATAAAACATCTAGTCCGTACATCACAACGGAGACGATGAACACTCAGAAGTACGTTAAAGAATGTCCCCAGAAGCGATTATTGCCGATGATCAGGCAGCACGAAGGTCAAGTAGTGTTTTGGCCTGATTTGGCGTCATTTCATTACGCAAAGGACACTTTAGAATGGTACAAAAGTCAAAATGTATGTTTCGTGCCGAAAGACATGAATTCGCCGAACTGCCCGAAGGCATGGCCAATCGAGACTTTTTGGGCTTTAACCAAAGCAAAGCTTTGAAAATTCATAAGACCAGCGGACAACATCCAAAAATTTAAAAAGATTGACCAAAAGTGGTCAAAATGGTGTGAAGTGCCACTGTGCAGAAGCTAATGGGTCGTGTTCGAGGAAAAGTTAGGAGTCTTGGCTATGACTAAATATTTTGATTAAACGAGAGTAAAATATCATATAAAACACAAATACAAATGTGATTTGCCAAATAAAATTATTAAAACTAAAAAAACTTGACTTTTTTGTTGTTTTAAAAGTGTTCTTATACTTTCTAGAATAGTCTATAGCTCTAGAGCCCAAGTAGATAAAGTGTCTAAGGTTTCTGGTAAGGGGCTGGCAAATCGACCCTATTGGGCCCTGTGATTGGCACTACACCGTCATCTGCAAGTTTGTTCAGCGTGCAGTTGTCACATCAATGTGTTTGCCACAAAAATCATACAAATGAGTAATTCCATGAGTAAAACTCATATGTCCCTCTGACAGCAAACTGTACAAAAAAGTTATTCATTAATGGTCTGCATCAAGTTTGGTGATTATTTGAATAAACTTCACTATGTACTGAATCAAATATCCAAGATATCCAAGAATACAGAAGCCATTTGCTCTTTTTTTTAAAGCAAAAGCTAACTGAAGATCTGTGGAAAGCATCACGAGACAGTCGTTCGTTCCCTTAGCCCTACGGAAATCGTATTGAGTATCTGAAAGCAGATTTTTCGTCATAACTCATTGGTCTATACCAGAATCTTCTGTCATTGTTTCTAGGTTTTGGATTAGCTTTCCGACACGGCTGGCTTGGACTGAGCACGATCAAGTGCACAAACTTTTACCAGTCAAGGTGGTGCATTCGATCATGCCTTGACCTACCCCGCATGGGGATGCTTGGTAAAAGTTTGTGTTTCCTGTTTCGAAATACTACCTCACAAGGCCCTCCGCTCAATTTCAAACTACTTCTATTCAATTTTCACAGCCTGCCGTGAGCTAACGGAACTATCAATACTTTCTCTTCACAACTTTGTTCTAGCAAAAAAATGCTGTCTACTCCTAGAGCCTCATGGTGATGAGAAATTATTTCCTTCTCAAAACAACATCATCACAGATCGTTACCCCGCGTATGGGAGAATACAAGGAAAGAACAATATCAAGTGTATTCTAGTAGATGTTATTCAATGTAGGAAATTCACTAAGGAACTAATCCCAACGCAACTAACGTTGGAAGTAACAAGAAAAGACTGAGAATCATTGTTTATCCGTTTTTTGTTTCAGTAATAAAAATCAGGACCCAGTTTTCGCCTTCGCAATAATATATTTACCACTCATTTTCGTGGAAAAATTAAAATTTAAGCAAATTCGAGCAAGTCTTTTGGCTGAAAACAAGAAAGCAGGGCCTTGATCAAACTAGCAACTAAACCACGGTTCCGCCAATTCGGCGGTGGTAGGTTCACTTGTGTTGAAATTTTTGAGCCTTTCCGGAAAAAGAAAATCAATTTGGTGTGTTGAATCTATTGCATTCCGGAACGGAAATCCAGTAACAATAAGGTGAGAGTAGTCGTACGATGGTGTGGATATCCTTGTTGGTCGAAAAAGAAAAAAATGGCATTGAAATTCCAACGGACTTCTTCATGCATAGGAGTAATTTTGGAATCAACTCTAACAATGGTATAAAGTAGTGCTCCATTAGAGCAACGTGGAACAGCCATTGAGAGGACTGTCATAATTAGAACCAATCGAACATATTTTGCTCCTTCTTTCTCTCTAAGCGTTTCAAGCTTATTGCTTTCGCACTTAGCTTTTTGCTTGCTCTCAACTTAGTGTTCTAAATGCTCACCCAACAAACACCAGTGCTGAATAAAGGTTTGTTCAAACAAATTTGGAAAGGTTTTTCAGCTTTTTGATCTAGAAAGCTGAATTACTTCTCCAAATTAGCATGAACAAGCTATTATTCGACACTTATGTTTGTTGGGCAGTTATTAATTGAGAGCTTTCGATGCCAGTTACCATGTTTTGCATTAGTATGATTGTGTGGCAAGTACAATCTTACTCTATGCCCAGGGAGTCGAGAAATTTTCCTTAACAAAAAATTCCTAGACCAGACCGGGAATTGAACCCAGCCACCTCCAGCATGGTGTTACTTTATAGCCGTGCCTTTACCGGCTGAGCTAAGGGAGGACCCGTGGCAAGTGATATCAATCGCTGTAAATAATTCAATCTTCTTGAAGTGAAGTGTTCCACTTCAAGACAATTGAATTATTTCAAAACATGAAAAAATTACAAAATTCAACCAACCAAACAAGATCATTCAATTACTTGCATCGACGAACTCGTACTTGGCCGGAAATTGGCCAACAAAAAAAAAATGCTGCTGCAACAACACATGTTTGTGCGCCATAAAACGTGGACATTTAATTTTTCAGCACTGCCACTGTGTCACTGCCGGAAGAAGCCAGCCAGCCAGCCGTGTGAATGCCACCGCAAACGACTCCGACCGTGCCAAAGTGCGTATGGCTCGTAAAGAACCGCATTCGGTAAAACGACATCACCGAAAAATACTGCCATGACAAGCGCGTTTGTTGCGACACTTTATATACTTCTGTTCTCCGGCTGCTTTCACATAAATTCCAAATTTATGCTATGTCGGGCTCGCAAGCACTTGTTTGTAAATATTTTACGAGAAACCTAAACTGAATTCTCAATTTTGCCACGACATTCAGTGAACCTCCCAGCAAATGCCGATTGTTTGTAACGATTCGTAAGAACAAGAGTTGATTAACATGGGAAAAAACAAGAAAAAGTTTATTATTTCTCGGAAGAGCGTATCGCTGTTGTATCTGATTTGATGAAGCAATTCCCTGGAATTCGGTATGACCTTTCAATAAAATCAAAGCGGAAAACCTTTCCCGGGGAAAAGCTTTTTATTTGTGATATCGAAGAAACCACGATTTCATCTGCGTCAATGATTGATATCGAAGCATTCAATTTCTTCTGGTTTTCCCCCGCAAAAAAAGGAAAATGCCGAAAAAGCGCTTTTCGGTCTTCCAGTTCAATTAGTGGTAATCAATTTTCCCTTAAAAAGGAGGCATGGAGCCAAAGTCCGTCAATTAATTTCCGCAAAACTGATGCTCTTTCGGTTTCTTTCCAAATCAATGCCATCCACACGCGATGACGACGACTGCGACTAGGACAACGGCAAGGACGATGCACACAGAAGATTCACGCCCTTGTCGATGTCACCCAGAAGCCTAGAAACATCAAAGTTCAAGTGCGGAAACTAAGCCATTTAATTTGGATGATTAAAGGACCACTCCGTCATGCTTTTCTTCCGTTGCGATTTAACGTTACTATGATTTATGTCTCAGGTCCCTTTATCTGGTCCGGGAACATCGCCTTGTCAGTTTATTGTTTGCGTGAGAGCTTATGAAAGGGAGCCACATAAAAGTGTGCTGGGAACCATACAGAACACGCGCAACTGTCTCAAGGGGATGCATTAGGTTGTTTTCGTTTTTGGGCGGATTTCCTGACTGTTTTTCGTTCTAGGTGAGACTTTTCCGATTGCTATCTCTCGATTTTCGGTTTTCTGACGTTTGGAATAATGTCTCAAACTATTGCATAAAGCATTTCAGTAACATGAATTAATGAGCTCCGATGTTCTAAAGCAAACATAATCAAACAGAACCTTCTCAAAGCAGAACACAGGAACTACAAATCGGAAAAATAGTTCCAACATTGAAGTAACAACCAATTTATTGAACCACGTTGAACCCTATTTATAACGTAAGCATTAAAAATAATGTACTGATTTCAACGACTGTTCTCGCGATTGCCCTGCCACCTGGTGGTGCATCCACCTACGCTTCGCCAGTCCAATCAGCTAGCAATTCTGTTGAGTTCAGTAGAAAAATTTAGCTGATTTGCATCAGCCATGGCGCAAGATGGCCGTGAGGCACTTCATGTCCGTAGGATATACCCGATCCTGCATTTACAACTCTTCTAGAGAAAAGGCGAGAGCGTGGAACGGATGACCTCGTTCCGGCTGTCGTTCCTCAAGAGGAAGACCGAAACCAAGATGGTCTCAGCATTCCGCACCTTGGGCCTAGAGATTGATGGAATTGGCCAAACGGTGAAGAATAACCAGGGTAAGATGGAGATTGTTAGTCAAGCCCGGCCGTTTCTTAGCAGGATCCCTAGCAGCTAACACGTTACAAATTGGTGATTTCATACCTTACTTTACCAATCAGACCAAGGCCGGTGTGGCCTCTGCTGTACACAGAAGTAGTGTCCATTGTTATCGGTCCATGGCTGTACCTCGCCAGCCACGCTGTCTGTGGAGTCAGCCATGATGTACCTTTGTATCTCTCTGCTGGTGTCGTTATCGGCGGTCACCAATAAGCCCGAATACACGTATTCCTCTTCTACCTCGATTTCATCACCGTCAATCTGAACTCGTGGTAGGATGCTAACATTGTCTTCAAGTGAGCCTCTTTGTTTCATGTATTTTGTTTTCAACGCATTGATCACAAGCCCAATCCTCCCAGCTTAAGCCTTAAGTCTGATGTACGTTTCGCCATCGTCTCAATGATTTGTGCTTCGATATTAACGTCGTCGGCGATGTCAAATAATTGGACAGAATTCCTGAAGATCGTGCCACTCGTGTCTCTCCCAGCCATTCGAATCACATTCTCCAATGCAATGTTAAACAGCAAACACGACAACCCGTCACCTTGCCGTAACCCTCTCAAAATTCGAAGAGACTCGAGAGTGTCCCTGAGCCTCGGATGACACACATTACTCGATCCATCGTTGTTTTGACCAATCCACGTCAGTTTATCTGGAAATCTATATTCGTGCATAATCTGCCATAGCTGGTCTAGAAGTAACTACAAGGTGACTCTATTAAGTCACAATCAAGTTGTTGTAACTAACTTTGACGGTGTGGTGTTGCTTGGGATGCGACGCCCAAAGGGCAGCTGAAGGTGCTGGAGAAACATTCTTCCCATCGAAGCGCGTCGTTGTGATCAAAATTGGATGACGAGACCTGCCACGCCGGTAGTTAACGACTGCCTGGGTACTTTACGTTTCCCATTGAAGTGGTAAGCGGTTGATCTCTATGTATATATCTCTCACACCAAGTTCCTGAAGAAGGTCCTCTCTGTGGCCGACGATCAGCGAGCAGGGAATGGCCAAGTCACTGTTCTTTCCTACGAGGATTTCAGTGAACCAGCTTACCACTTTCATCAAGAAGTATCATGCGAATGCGGTGTTTTATTTTGGACGGCACTGACCTCAGCCCATTATGCCACGAAATCACTAGAAGAGATGGACCGGTGTATTGAAGACCCCCAATCCTTCCAAAAATTGTTAAACGCCACTCGCCTACACAACATCTTCAAGAGCAACGTTTAACGGCAGGCAAAAGATTCCATCACCTGAAACCTTCTGCGGGATTAGAATGAACCTGACAATCAACTCGCTTTCTCACACTGCACTGGTCTACATTGCCGGGTGCCTTGATTTGCCGGGTCCAGCACACTTGTTTTCGTTCACGATCTTTAATAGCTCTTTTCAGTAACTGGATCACATCCGGCTATGAAGTCAAACGAAGAGAATTATGTGTAGAGGCTCTATATTCACGGCACTTTTCGAGGATCTGCTAAAATGTGAACCATTGGCATGCAACCAGTGCGCGTGAGTTGAAAAAATCGCGGAACATGTGTTCCTCGCATATCCTCGCTTCAATGGCGTGAGATCCGGCATGATAGCAGTAAACGGTTACGACACAACTCCGGATAATTTGGTCCAAAGGACCTGCACCCTGTAAACGTTAAGCTCACCTTAACGGCTAAACGAACTACAACGGAGGAAGCGCGTACCGAGTGGGATCCGGCAGGCTGCCATAAGCGGTCATGACTTGGGAGACAGGGGTGACTCTGGGATACCCACTACCCCAGACGTTCCTACTCCGGTCCTGGCCTTGGCTTTCTCAATTCGAGGAAGAACCATATGGCGCGAGGTTCCGCAGGTACCGCAAGCAGTGAGATCGCGGACGTCTCGAACCCTACTTGGATCTCGGAGCATCTCGAACGAATCAGGGTCATGTCGGTGGAGCTAACTACTAAAGACCTATGTAGTTAGACAAAGTGGGTGCGTAATGCACACTAGCCACTTCCCAGAAGTGATACGGGTGGACTTTTTGTCATAACTTGTTGCTTAGATGAAATCAGCTTGTAACTATCGTTTGCTAAGGTTAGGTCTCGCAACTTGCAATCGGAAATCAAATCTGTACTGTAGGTATAATACTCTGATTCTTCCGGTGGCTCTCCTCGGTAACGAAGCGTGGATGTTAAAAGAGGCTAACCGGAAAGCCGTCGGTATTTTTTTGGTGAGAGGGCTGCGAGAAATTAGACAATGGTGTGTGGCACAGACGCATGAATCACGAGTTATATCAACTGTCTAAAGAAGCGAATATAATTACGCGTATGAAATACGGCAGATGTCAGTAGGCTGGTCATTTAGTGCGAATGTCGGAAGGAAGAATTTGTGAAAATAATAGGAGGGAACCAGGTAGAGGTCAACGACTTCGAGTAAGGCCACGAATACGCTGGTCAATTGCAATGGAGGGTGTCCTGGGAACCCTAAAGGCTCGGGGTAGCTGGAGAAGTATCGCTCAATACCCGACAAAGATGGTGCTCTACAATACACCCGGATTTGGTGTGAAGCTACGCTGTAGCCAACCTGTAAAACTTGAGTAGGATCCACTTTGTGGAATAAAACTGGTTTTGTGCCAGCTTGTGCAGTAGTCAAAACTTCACACACCTAATATGCTGATTGGGTCACCAATCTGAATGGATTCCTTTGGTTAATAAGGTCAAGTTAATTGGGTAACGAAACTCAAGCAAACTGATTGGAATATAAACTGAGAATAACAAAAAACGGGACGAGTTTTCTCGACAAGAAAAGCTCAAATGTTTTCACAACTCACCCCATACTTTCAATCATTAGAATATCTCAAGTGAATTTGTTAAACCTTCGTCAGAATTGATGTTTGGTTGTCAAATCGATTCTGACGAAGGTTTAACGATATCCAGTTGCTATTTAATTGGAATGTCGACCACATACCTAACGTGCTTCTAACGAGCAAATCTTCGCAGTAATTGGATAAATGTCCCAAAATTCTCACCCAGGACGTTGCAGGAAGATTCCTTGAAGGAGAAGGTTCTTATAAAGCAGAGTTCAATGAGTGTTGTGATCGTGTTGTTTAACGTGCTCAACATCTTATTTTCAACTAAATCTTATAACTAGGCTAAATGAAAAGAAGAAATCAATCTCCAGAACAGTTTCACAAACATTTCCTGACTTGTGGTGGTAAGAGTACAGCATTTTTGGTGGACATTTGACATGCGAAATGTCAGTGAAACAAAATGTCATGACATTTCCTTACAATTTTCTACGGGTGACAAAACTTTTCCGTAACATAAATTAATGTCGTTCAGAATTTTGACAATTTCTGACTTCTTACTTCATAGATGTGTCGTTTGGAATCTTACCTAAAGACTGAATTATGAATTTTAATCATTCCCGGCTCGATAGTCAAATGCAATCTTTAAACTGTTTGAGAGCGACATTTTTTAATGTCGAAGGCGACATTTTTTCTCCTCATTTGATATCATTCACGTTCGCTTCAAATATACCTGTATGCAATTGCTAGTGTGAAACATTGAACATATCGAAGGAGGCGACGGCTTTTCAAAAAAAATGTACATTTACGACCTTTGAACCTGACAGACCTTTATGCACTTGTCTCGATTATCCACCGGTAACTTGACACAACTTAACACCGACTACAAAGAATACATCCGTCTTGTAAACCCGAAATCCCCAAACAGAGAGCAAATAAAAATGTCAAAAACGCTGAAAATCCTGTGGAAATTCCTCTCCTGCAATATTCATGACTTCTCAATTCTCCTTCGCTGTCCACTTTTATCTCCCCCATGCAATCGAACACCAAGTAATACAGCATTCATATCGCTTCTTGACCAGATTTCTATTCTCATTTTTCCCTTTTTCTCGACTCGTCGTCGTCCCATTTGACACCCTCTTCAGCAGTCCGGAATGCTGTGGTGCCGTTTGCTGTGTGTGTGCCCCCTTACTGGAATAAAGGAATGCAACCGCAGCAGTGTGTTAGGTCCAGCAGGGGGGGAGGGGCAACCGTGACGGAAAGTGCCCATTTCCTTCACGCTTGTTATGATGATGTGTGTGAATGTGTTGTTCTGCTCGGCCACCAGCCTGTCGCCTCTTTCAGACTCTAATGGACGTACACTTTCCGAGCACAACACACACGTGAACCGACCGACATAGCTAGTTAACACATCTGTACAGAGGGGGAGGGGGCAGGTTGGATACGGGAGAGGACTTGAAAATGCATCACCACACTACCGATGTATGTGCTGACGTGACGTGTGTTGGATCATTAGGACAAGTAATCAGTGCACAGTGAGATGGTTGCGTTCTGAAGATATTTCGGACTCATCTCAAAGATCGTGAAAATCCAGAGCATTCGTTTTCTGATTAAATTACATAATATTTACAACTTTTACTGAATGTTAAATTTTTGACATGCTTTAAAGCATTACTGTATTTATACCCACCTATGGGTGTACAAGAATCGGTGTGCTCCGCTAGATTTGATGTAATAACGCCCTCCGGTTCTGGTGAATCCATCGGATGGACATCATCACCGAGAGAAGGATTCATTCATTCTTTTTCTGATTTTCTGTAAAATTGGATTTCCTCCCTCCACAGGTCGGTTGGCACGAGGCGATCCATCAGCTCGAAAAGGAGCAAATTCCGGATGAGGGTTGGTCAGTTGTAGGAGCCACTTATCTACGGGCAGTATAGAGAAAGAGTGTACATACTGTAGGTACGTGTCTGATGAGTGGCCCGCATGTTTGACTCGTTAAGGTTCTTATGGCTGGGGAGAAACAACCTCGTTGTAAGTATACGATACCTAATAGCCTTCATATGTTGAATTCTGTTGATGCACATGTTGAAAGTGAATCTTACCGAAGAAGTAATTACTTGCTGATTTGCTGGTGGCCCACGAAAAGGAAAGGGTGCGTCGTTCATCCGAAGGAAGAAGCACTTTATGCTGGGTTTTTCATTAGGTAAAGAGTTCATTGCGAGCTGGTTGGAGTGAGGGGTGAGAGGAATGTTGGACAACCAAGAGCTGGTTATTATGTCCACAGGGAAAGTGATAATTGAGTACAGTTGTAAGTGCGGTGGGTTATTTTTTTTTATCTTCTCGGATGTCTGTTGAATTATTTTGGATGAAATCAGTGCAATCAGTGCTCGTGGGCGAGGGAGGATGGGTATATTGGAAATGCTGGAGAAGGTGGAATTGTCGAAGGTGGAATTGGCATTTGAAGTAAAGGGTGTCCACAGTAAAATTGTATCACTTTCAATAAGCTGTAACATTTCGCTCTTTGGGTTGATTTAAACGAAATTTTGGGTGAAATGACCTCAGCGTGTATTGTTTACACTGCGTATGTATCGAGTTTCGAAAATGGAGTCGAAAGAACAGCAAGTGCACGAGAACATTTTGCACACGCACCTCGACAACCCACTTCCTTCGCACCGAGCCATCGGAAAGATATTGAAAATTCACCAGTCTACAGAGTCTCGTGTCATAAACATTTTTCATAATTCGTTTTGGGGAACGTTTAATTGGCGATCGGAAGAAGGTGAGTGGTAGAAAAAGTGTTCCGTACTGTGTGAATGATCACAAGCGAGTTGCTGCCTTTAAACGCAAACCCAACTGTTCCGTTCAGGATGTCGCGAAAAAGCTGCACTTGGCCAAAAGTTTCGTGCAGAAGAAAAAGTTCAGAAAGCTCCAAACCGCAATGAAAAACAGAATACGACAGATAAAACACGTGCGCGTAAGCTCGACACACAAATGTTGACGAAACCACACTACTGCAACATAGACGATGAAACACACGTAAAAGTGGACTTCAAACAAATTCCCGGCAACCAGTATGTGACTGCGAAAGACAAGTTCGATGTTCCAGAGTCTCTCAAGAAACAGCAAGTGTCAAGGTTCCCCAAGAAATTCATAATTTTGCAGGGGATTTGTTCGTGTGGTAAACGGAGCAAGCCTTGATCCGAAGAAAGAATGCCTGAAAAAACGACTGCTTTCGTGTCTCAAAACACACAAAGTTCCTACAAATTTTTGGCCAGACCTAACCTCTTGTCACTACTCCAAGGATGTTCTGGAGTAATACAAGACGAATGGTGTCAATTTTGAGCCAAAAAGGATCTGAATCTCTCAAACTCTCCAAATGAAATTAAATGTCCAGCTATCTTCTTCAAAGAAGCGTTAATGAAATGATAATGAAATGAAGCTTGGTACCGTGTGATAACAGTAGAAAATCCAAGCGTAAACGAGACAAACAAATCATATTCAAGCAGCATTTGCTTTCCAGGTTATGCATGCGTAATGAATCAAAAGCAAAACACAAAAAACATTTTGACATTTGCTCTATTAGATCAGTGGTGCCATCTGATTGCGGATTTTCACTTGCCAACACGATGGACGCCATGTTTTCTACACATGTTGGCAAGTCGAGAATGAACGTCTGTCTGCGGTGCCACCAATTTGTATAGGGTAATAGTTCCATGTTTCTCTATGCAACCTTAGCTATATCTGGAAACTGAAGGGTTTAGTTTAGTTTCATAATGTTTGTTTATGTATTATCAAAAATGCACACATGACAAACTGTTGCAAACTCTCGCCAATCCTTGGATTTCGAGTACAGAATAAGCAGGAAATAAATTGAACATTCTTTAACTTTGATATTATGTTAATTTGATCAACTAATGACTTACTTCTGCTGCCAGTGCATTTATAAATGTTTACTTTCAAAGCAGTAATGGCCCAAACACAATGATAACGACAACGGAAAACGGCAAAGCCCGATCTGAGTATGCCTGCTTGTCGGAAAGAAAACAGATTAGATCCAAGCTGATTCTAATTGGACATATCGAAGTCATTTGCAGCAACTGTCGAAATTGCCGTTTTCCGTTCCGTTTCCGTTATCATTGTGTTTGGGCGGTAATTACGAGTTTACTGCTCGGCCAGAAGACGCCGAAGAAGATTGCCAAGGTGGAAGAATGCCATTTGGCCACAGATTATCGCATCAAAAGGACTCTACAGGAAGGTCCTAGGCATCGGTTGCCAGAAAGTGGATGTTCGCAGTTTGCACGTACGCCAAACGTGATCAAACCGGTCCGTGCAGATTTTTCCCTCAAATCGGTTCATCCCAGCAGGAATCTTGCCAAGAATGCTAACAATTCTAAAAAATCCATGCGATGAAAACTTGCTCGCATCTTCCAGAATAAGTTTGAAAACAACTTGATTACGGAGCGGATAAATCATTGATGCTGTTATCCGGTTCATCTAACCGAAGAAACTTGAGGGTGTTCCGAAGAAAGAGAAGTTTAAGTTCTAATGTCAATAATCCGGCAGGTGTTATGATGTTGCCTGTTTTTATTCACGCTAGTGTAAAAATTAATACAGAAGGATATATCAGTATTTTTTCCTCGGTAAACTATGTCCTGTAGATGTTAACGTTTGAGTTCGGTGAACTTCGATCGATTTTAGCGTTCTTCGGAACCCTAGTAGGCACCACTGCCAGCCATAATGCGCCTTTGTATGTCTCTGCTGGTGTCGTTATCGGTGGTCGCCAATGAGCCCAGATAAACGAATTTGTCTACTGCCTCGATTTCAACACCATCGATCTAAACTCGTGGTGAGAGGCTAACATTATTATCTCGTGATCCTCTTCTCCTCATGCATTTAAGGTTTTGTTTGATAGCTTTTTAGTTGTGATAGCTGGTCAAGTCCAGACAGAATAGCCTTTCGAACTCATGCGACCTTAAAAACCTTAGAAGTCTCTTCCGAAGGAATTGTTCATGATAAATTTGTGACTTACAGGGTGTTTCATAAGATCGAATATAACTTTTCATCGTTGTGTACGTGCGCACCATGTGCATTCTGTTATTGGTGTCAGCTTTAGTCTCATATATGCATAGGCAATCCGACGAGCAAGGTGTCGACTTGCTGTCAATAGTTATTTGTTTACCGCGTACGATGAAGGAGTAGCGCGACGCCGTTGTAAAGTTGTTTGCGAGAAAAAATGACCCTGTGACATTTTCCGGCGTTTGAAACCCCACGGAATTTAATCTATACCACCATTCGTCGGTACCAGGAAAAGGGCTGGGCCAAGGACCGTGTGAGATTCTGGTGATCTGTTCGGTGAGGACGCCAGCAGTCTTCAAGGCGGCGAAGGAGTGGGTTCGTCGATATATTGCCCACCCGATCCGGAAGACCACTGCTGACCTGATGGTGTCGATCGGGACTACCCACACCAGTATGACGAAGAACCTGAGATATAAGTTGTACCAGAAACGTAAGGTTCACGGGGTAACGGAGGCTGCAACGAAGAAGAGGCTGGATAAAGCCAAACTGATACTTTCGCGGCAGGATTTCGTGTTTTCTGATGAGAAACGTGTTCTCTTGCAACAACCGCACAATGTGCAAGCTTTGCTGGACTTTCGGGTTTCCAGACGATAGTCAGACTTTCCCCGAACCGTTTCAGAACGTTACACACCATGGTTTTCAAAAAAATCTCTAGCGGATTTAACGGAATTTCTGTGTGTGCACGATCCAATCGCGACGGGCTTGCTCCGGTGAAGCCATTATGTCAATAAATAAAAATATTTTGTCATCCAATGCCTGCTATGATTTTAAAATAGTCTGAGCTTAATTCAGAGAAATTCTGAAATGTTGATCTCAGAAAGTAACTTTACTGGGACTTTAAATGGGTAGATCCACCCCCAAGAGTGTCTACAGTGCAATTACTCAAATGTTGTCCTGGAGTGGTACGAAGACATCGGGAGCCTCAAAAAAGCTTAGTTTCGATCGTGGTTATGATCAGCAGTTGTAGCAATTGTTGAATGAAATTACGAGTCCTCCACTGTTCGAGTTCAAGGGTTAGCTTGTAAGTTTACCGGTCTCACTGTGGACTCATCGAGTATCGTAACGGTTATACCTTACAGAGTAAGTTACGAGTCCCTCACGCTGTCCATCAACCATCAAAGATGTAGCGTGGCCAACCTGGCAGTTCAACAAGAGTTCTGGAGCAGGCTACGCTATTCCACTACTCAGTAGACTAAGTGTTATTTCCTTGTCAGTTCGGCAAACATCTAAAAGCTGTCTACCTTGCGATTATCGTTATTAAGCCGTCATTCAAGCTCCTACCCGCGTCCATGCCTTCAAGTTGTTCCATCAAGCCCATCCTCATGTGTCCGGAGCTTTGTTTAACATATACGAGCCCGTGAATGATAAAAACCAGCATTCTTATCTAACATCAGAACTCTAGAGTATCGACACATCTGAAAAGCTCCCCATAACATCTAACCGTGTTGAAACTCGTGGAAGAAAACAAGCGTTGTGTACCCACCCCGTAAAAATGCCGTAGGTTAGACCAGCAATCTAAGGTTAATATTTATCCTGCTTCTAGGCTTCTTCGGGAGCTAATGGATCGACCAGAAACGGCAGCAACTTTTAGAATAGTTCTCGGGTTGTTTCGTTCTGAAAAAATGCATCAAGTTTTTGAAAACAATTACCATTAAAAAATCAAATGCACCCAATTTTGACTATAATTACAAACGCTTTAAAAAACTACACATTTATCTGCATTGTTCTAACAAAGTTCTTTTCTCTTCTTCTACTTTCAGGTTAGTGCATTGAAAATGAAGAATTGTATCAGAGTCATTTACGTAACTGCAATGGCAAGTTCTGTAATTCATCTCGTTAGTGTTTCAACTTAAACATTTTGAAAACTGATCATGAGAAAATGGGCTCATGTCCAGCCAGAACAACTTGAAAATATGTTAACGTTAAATCAACAAATTCCACACCTTGCTTATTTGTTCCAAACAAGTTCTAGGTATAGGAAAACTTATTTTTTGATTTTTTTATGACTTTTGTTTATCTAAATGTTATTTGGATAAAAAATTAGAGTAAAATTAGACGTTGGGTACAAAATTAACCCAAAACTGAGTGTACACAAACAACCGCTAGAACCATCACAAGCAATTGGTAGTACGTGAGCACGCCCAGGCGCGCATTTTTTTGCCCGTCGAGGTGGCGGATTCGTCCGTGCCTTGACCTACCCTGCAGTGGGATGTTAGGGCAAAGGAATGCGTGCTTGGTTCGAGTATTGATTTATCCAAGCCGTACGCTAAATTTTCTATACTTGTTATCAATTTTACAACCTGCCTCGCAACTGACGGAACTATCGAAACTGTCGCTTCATACCTCTTCATTTCTAGCAAATATTACTGCTCACTCTGGACCCTCATGGTGATGAGCGAACATCTCCTTCTATCAAGCGTGATTCGTTGATTTGCAACAGCCATGTTGGAAACAATCAAGTAACTACATTCGATGGTTTGTTCGTACCGCCAGCTCCATTCCGGAATGAAGTATTTAGACATCATGAGATATGTCATGTGTGCAAGATATAGCCGATCTGGCATTCACTACAGAATCGTCCTTCTTTTGAAAGATGAAAGCGTTGAACAAAAAACCCGGTCTTGGCCGCACGATAGTGCTGCGTATCGTTAAAGTACAGCAGACCCTGAAGAAAAAACCGAAGGCAAGGTGGCTTCATTAACCCGTTCATGGGACGAAAGGTGTCGGTAGAACCGGCAATACGTTGAAGAAGTAACAGGCAATGTCAATATATTATGCGAAAGCGTCAGTCAATACCGGACGCGTCTGGTGCTATATGATTTTATCCTTTTTGTGGAGCAAACCGTAATGGTATTAAAAACGGAGCTAAATGTTTTCACCGTACCCTGCAGTTGGTCCAATTATATGTATGTAGTTTGGTCAGTACGGTTGGTATATTTTCCAAACTACCTAACGCAATCTCAAGCACATAAAATTCTGGTTTTGTTTTTCTCCTTATTTTTCTTTTCTACGAACCTGCTTCGCCTTCAAAACAAGTGATTGGCAGTCAGCGAACTAAAGTAGTGTGCGTGTCTTTCATGGTGCTCGTTGGCTGTTGCGGCAGGCTACACTCCTTCACTTTGTCAAATTTTTGAGTCTGATTGTATACTATCTCTTTTCTCTCACGAAAAATGTTACTCAATTTTATTAAAAAAGTGGTCAACTCATAAAAATTGATTGAATCTACTTGCGCAAAGTCGATAACATTTCTGTGAAGAAGAGATATGATTGTACTCAAAATTGGTAAATGTAGCGGGGTGTAGACTTTAATCAAACATGGTTGACACTGATGAGCTGAGTGACCGCCAGGTAGCTATAGTGTTTAACGTATCAATTAATTCATGACGATGAATTGAAACAGATGGTTCTTGGTTTATCGTCTGTTGTCAGTGTTGCAATACTGGAACAACACAGTGGCAAATAGCTCAGCACATCAGAATCAAATTTTATTTTGGAAAACGTGAAACATTTGAAACGTTGGCTTGATTGTATGGCCGTGATTGGGGCTGACTTTCAAATGCGTCCTTATTTAATTAACATTTATTCTAACAAGAGAGCAATACATTCTAGCCCTAATTATTATTAATGACGTTGACAACACAAGGTGCGCAGAAGTGTTGACGGTTTCTATATTCGAACAGTTTTCTCCATTCAGTGGGTCCACCAGCTTTGTGTCAAAGTGATTATTTCGTTAAGCAGCAATAATTCCCGGCAACAATTCACTGCCATTCCAACCTGGAGCGGAAAATTAAGCATTTCATTTTCGCCCCTTCCGTTCGAGAAGGAGTTCAATCTGATCCGGTAGCAGAAGTCGACAATCCTCTAGCGCAAGGCACAGCAACGTTGGGAGGTGATCAAAGCAACAACGCTGGGAATTATCTCGCAGAGCAGGTCCGTTTTTCACTTACCAACCGTCGGAAAACGAAATACTGCGCCATAAAGAGGTCATCTCCGAGGAAATGAAGGCCATTTCTTATACTGTATAAATCCCTCAGGATCATTATGGCCGCAAGGGTTGCTGCAGTGTCAAGTCACCCAAACCGCACTCCAAGCCATGAGCTCGCTGGTGACCAGTGGCTGTGAAGAGTGATAAACGGTCTAATCCCCGGGTGGCTCTGGAGACGAGACGATGGTTAATTCGGTATTTATATCCCTCAATGATGGAAATTACTTTTAAAGGAGTCGCCAACAGGACCGTCATCGCCATCAGGCAAAGCACATAGGTACAATTAAGAAAAGACGTCGTCTGAGTTTTACATTGTGCTTACTATACGGATAGTTCCACACCGTTATCCTTCATCGGACTGAGAGGGACCGGGTGGGGGTAAAGTGGAAAATTACTATCTGACGTCGCATTGCATGGACGGAATCTTATTTCAACAGCTGCAACTCACGGAAATGAGTTGCAATTCGATATAAATTATGCTGTAATCTTCCCACACAGGTTTTGTGACTCCGTAGAAACAACAACGACGAATAAGGAGAGCTGGCAATGCTTGTTAACGTTGCATATTTTAGCAAACAGACCGCCGTCCAGCACAGCTGCAACGGCTGAATTATTGTATCCTGTAGTAATTTCTTCATCACATGATAACCAGATGGGTTTTAGGGTCAGAAATCTGGTGGTGAACGGAGAAATTAATTTTCCTCGGTAAGGAATTAGTTCGGTGTGTTGGTTTCCCGCTGCCTCAAGTGGAAATCATAAATGAGCGTGTCTTGTCACGCCCTTTACTAACAGGATCTAGGCATGTTTCAGCTTTTCGTTACCTTCTTTGCCGTGTACTTTTATCGCATTTCTCAACCTTATCTTGCCAAACAAACCTTAACTGCCGTAACGTACGTTTATGGCTGTGTGTAACCTTTTTAATGCAAAGACAATACTTCTATTTTTTTTCTCGAACGTTAATATTATATTGCTCTGTGGTTCAATGACCGAAAGAAAGAAAAAATCATTTATAGAACGCACCAGCACCGTCTTGTTATGTTCTGCGCCCAGTAGGCGTACAACGGAGGTTCGAACGCTCCGCTTTCCTTTACTGGGAGTTCCTGCTGTCGGTTGTCGCATTACCGTGCGTGACTTGCCCACGAGCACTTGCTTGGCGGAACAACCGGGCCAACTAACGTGTGCGGTGAAAATCGGTTGAACGGATTCTGAAAGCGCAACCATACAAGAGGTTAAGTGTTCTTAGTCGG